>JAHLJT010009419.1:77026942-77074637 GCA_031308135.1 Acheta domesticus | reverse complement strand
ACGGTCGTATAATTGGTGATTTCTTTCAATCTCTACAAAAATACTGGGAGTCTGGAAATGTTGAACTTGCGAATCTTTGCTTCTCCCTTTCTTATATGGTCTTTCCTTCTCGCTGTCGAGAATAGTTATTTGTATTTCAGATCTTTTAGGGTGTAATTCGGAAAAATCTTTTGGTGGTAATTCTTTCAAGTAATGCTTCCTTTTATATAACCAAGATTTTTCGAATTTGGTGCAGCAACTTTCCTGAGACCTAACGTCATTATAGCTTTTCATTCCAGGAGGGTGCAATTTAGATTCTTTTCTGTTTGCATTACATTTCGCTGATTTCAAGGAATTAGGTGTACTAATCGTATTACTGGACAAATGGGCATCAAATGAAGACACAATGGAAATACTATCTCCGGATCCACAGATGTTGTGATTGCCACTTTTCAAGGATCCAGATTTTGTGCTTCCTTCAGATGTTATTGGCGAGAAAAGATAGTCGTTGTTGCTGAAATCACCTACGGAAGAAAGCAGATTCAGAATAAATGTAATTATTGTTGATGGTCACATCATTTAGTCTGTATGGAACTGGTAAATTAAATGTAATGTACACGAGTGTACAGTGTTTGGTAAAACAGTATTCTTAATACTAACGTTGAATTTTTGGGTTTCTTACGTTGATGGATTAACTCCCTATAAAACACAATGCTGTACAAGCGTTATTGATGTTCATGAAGCTGAGGGTTCCCAAATGCTTTACAAAATGTTTTAATTATTTTTTGTCCTCAAAATTTCATCAGTCTTGTGGAATTATTGTGATGATTTATCACAAGTTAAACAAATTTAGTTATTCATATATATATCTGTATTTGGCCTGAAGATGAATGTGCATCAAACATTCGAAACGTTGCCATAAATAAAAGTTTTTAATGTTATAAATATGACTGTCCGAAATCTTTTTGGATCTTTTTGAACTTTTAAACAAATTCAGTAAAAATTACAAGGATGAACGAGAGTAACAATGGGGACATGAAATTATATGGTGACTGATAATTAATGAAAGTGTAAGTGAAAACTGTGTGAGTAATACAGGGAAAATAGTGGAATTCGTGTCGAATAGAATGGCAAATTGACCGTGAGTAATTTCTGTGGGTACTTAATTTACGAAAGAATGCAAGGATCTATGGTCAAGGAATAATTAAATAAAATGCTAGGGTGGCATTAGACAATGAGAGATAAGAGTGCGTGCGAGTAGGGGTGATCTTGCGTAATGGGACAAAAAAGAAAAACGGAAATTGTTACTGTACTGCGCATCGGGTGAAACGGAAGACTAGCACGTATTATGAACAGACGGCGCAGAACATATTCGGACTGGGTAATGACCGGATATAATAGAAGGTTCTTCGAGCTAGCAAACATGACGATCGGGTAAATGGTTAACAGTAGAAATGTTATAAGTATAACAAACTATAAACCGTGTGAGGAAACGAAGAAGATGCCACAGCAAAATTGGACCAGACTGGAAACAGAAATTGAAAATGGACGCGAGAGCGATGGTCAAGAATGCTGAGGACTCATTAAGAAAGTTATGAAATCGGATTGAAAATTTAAATAATGTAAGAAAACCAAGTTTTGGGTAATGATCTAAGCAAAATTTATAAATAGAATAATAATAGGTGTTGGCCACGCATGTTAGGGGAAAGTAACGAAAATTATTAAGTAACGGCAGGGTTGTTATTATTGTTTTGAAGAGTTGTCATAGGAAATGCCATGTATAATTTCTTTCTTTTGTTTATGTGAAGCAGAAAAAACCCGAAATTATAACGTTACTTGATTTTTGAAGCAGGTATTGTTATTCATGTTTGGTAAGGAAAGTATCTGGTTCCCAAATAGAAGTATCTCTTACGTAATAATTCGTAACCGAGAATCTGTACAGACAGTCTGGTCACAACCATAAACAAATTTCCTTACGGTGGATCGACCTCGGTATATAAATAGAGCGGTTGTCATGGCAAACAATTAACAAAATAGTGAAGAATAAAGTTAGTATCAGTAACTTCAGATAATTCCCATTCATGAAATTTTCCAGCTATATCTGAGAGATACATTGCGGGCTCTCCCGGGTTAATTGATGTTTTTGTTCAATACACGAGCAACGCCGAGTAATCAGTAAAGAAATATAACACGGGATGGTGTGCGAACGAGTCGTACCTGCTCCGCCGAGTCTGCTAGGCCACATTCACTGGCGCCGCACTGCATGCAGTTGCGTATCGCCCAGCCAGGTTGGTAGTCACCGTAAAGCAGG
The DNA here is from genome assembly GCA_031308135.1 of Acheta domesticus. Lineage (NCBI taxonomy): Eukaryota > Metazoa > Arthropoda > Insecta > Orthoptera > Gryllidae > Acheta > Acheta domesticus. The sequence continues at coordinate 77,072,347 of JAHLJT010009419.1, read as the reverse complement.
CGGTGCTTCTCCCTCTTCAAGCAGTGAAAACTCTTTCAAGTTTCCCAATGCACTTTTCTGACATTCCTCGACTGTTGTCTCTCAATTTTTCAGCCTTTATCATGAATGTCTATCGCCTGCTGAGACCAATAGTGAATAAACTCCGAAACCACCATTTTGACATGAACTGCGTTTTAAGTTTAAGTTTGCTCTGTTTTTTTTATTTATATCCCCACGTAAATAAGACTAGTGCCATCTACCAGATATAGAAAAATCTAGCATATCTAGTACAAAAAATGGCTCTTGGTCTCTCATGCGCGATAATAGAGGTCATTCACAAACTCTTTGATATGCTAAGTCATTTGAATGATTTCAGAATTTGGCGACCATCGCTCAGCAGACAGAATCCTCAATTCACTCAGTGATATTTCGATATGGTTCTTTCGATATATTTAGGGACCATATGATAGTGGGCAGGACTGCGGTCAACATACAGTGGACGGAGATATTGCCAGAAAAAAGAGCTAGAATTCGGCTGAAAGGAACCATTTAGCCTTGATACATTTTTACATGTCGCAATGCTGTAATACGACAGGCCACGACTACAGCGCAGACTCTGAGCGCAGAACAAGGCTAGGTCCTCGGGGTTCGCGCCGCTGCCGCCGAGCCATGGCGGGGGCGCACCTGGAAGTCCGGCACGCAGAAGCCCGGCGGCAGGTGGAACTGCTGGAGGCAGGCCAGGTCGAGGCGCGGCTGCGCCTCCCACGTCGCGAAAGTGCTGCGGCAGGCCGCGCGCGGCGCGCTCGCGTGCGCTCAGCGGGCCCCGCCCCCGCCCCCACTCCGGCCCGGCCCCTGCCGCCGCCGCCGCCACCCGGTACTGGTAGCTGTGGCGCGAGGAGCCGCTGGAGCTGCGCCCGCGCCTCTTGCGGCTGCGGCCCGCCTCGCGCCCCCGCCCCCGCCGCCGCCGCAGCTCGGAGCCTTCGCCGCCGCCCCAGCGCAGACGCTCCGCGAAGCCCCGGCGGTGGCTGCGGGCGGAAATAGCGGGGAACGTTTGGGGATTAAACTCTTTGTACTTATAATACTACTGTTATGCCCATAAATGAAAATCGCACGCTAACTCAACAACAGTTTATTGATTCATTAACTACAAAAGTTGCCAGCCATATCGCCAGTCCTGGGCAATCTCCAATGCCCTGCTCCCCTACACGTTCGGCTCCTGGACGTTTCCCGCTGACGCTGACTGAGATCGTCGGACCACGACGATAGACATCTGGCTGCTGGGTCTCTGGACTGGACTCGTAACACCCACTCGTGACTCTCTCTCTCTCGGGACTCTCTCTCGGGACTCTCTCTCGGGACTCTTCTCTCGGGACTCTCTCTCGGGACTCTCGCTCGGGACTCTCGCTCGGGACTCTCTCTCGGGACTCTCTCTCGGGACCTCTCGCTCGGGACTCTCTGCTCGGGACTCTCTCTCGGGACTCTCTCTCGGGACTCTCTCTCGGGACTCTCTCTCGGGACTCTCTCTCGGGACTCTCGCTCGGGACTCTCGCTCGGGACTCTCTCTCGGGACTCTCTCTCGGGACTCTCGCTCGGGACTCTCGCTCGGGACTCTCTCTCGGGACTCTCTCTCGGGACTCTCTCTCGGGACTCTCTCTCGGGACTCTCGCTCGGGACTCTCGCTCGGGACTCTCTCTCGGGACTCTCTCTCGGGACTCTCGCTCGGGACTCTCGCTCGGGACTCTCTCTCGGGACTCTCTCTCGGGACATCTCTCTCGGGACTCTCTCTCGGGACTCTCTCTCGGGACTCTCGCTCGGGACTCTCGCTCGGGACTCTCGCTCGGGACTCTCGCTCGGGACTCTCTCTCGGGACTCTCTCTCGGGACTCTCTCTCGGGACTCTCTCTCGGGACTCTCTCTCGGGACTCTCGCTCGGGACTCTCGCTCGGGACTCTCTCTCGGGACTCTCTCTCGGGACTCTCTCTCGGGACTCTCTCTCGGGACTCTCGCTCGGGACTCTCTCTCGGGACTCTCTCTCGGGACTCTCGCTCGGGACTCTCGCTCGGGACTCTCTCTCGGGACTCTCTCTCGGGACTCTCGCTCGGGACTCTCGCTCGGGACTCTCTCTCGGGACTCTCTCTCGGGACTCTCTCTCGGGACTCTCTCTCGGGACTCTCTCTCGGGACTCTCGCTCGGGACTCTCGCTCGGGACTCTCGCTCGGGACTCTCGCTCGGGACTCTCGCTCGGGACTCTCTCCAGACTGCCCCGCTTATAAAGCGCCGCTGCGGAGGGGAGGGCGTTGCTAGCCCCACCCAGGCGGTGAAGGGAAATACTTCTGGTTCGCCGGACCCACTCAGCGGAACCTCGGCCCGCCGCCGCGCCGCCAGCGGAGCTGCCGCTGGCGCTGACTACTGCAACCGTTATAACTACGGGCGCGGCGCGTTGAGTTGCACCCGCAGCCGGTAGCGCCCCTCACGGCGTATTGTGGTGTCGTATTCACGGACACCACAACTACTACTTATGATAATATGCGTATAATAATTTACTTATAACTAGGAAAACCCGGCAGACGCTGTGCTGCCCTTCATCTCCCCCTTTCCCCTCCCATCACCCTTTCTCACAGTCTCTCCCTCCTTCCCTCACCCTGTCCCTGTTTGTGTGTCTCTGTCTCTGCCGCTCTCTGTCCCTTTCATTCACATTTACTTGCAGATTCTGCACGTCTCTGAGCAGGTGAGATAATATCGGGAAGAGCCGTACCAGCAAAATGTAATAGGATGTTCCACAAGAGCTCATTCTGTAAATTACAGTGTGAGAAACGTGTCTAGTTTTTAAGGCCCGAGAACGCCTCGTTTAGGAGTAATTTAACGATATTCAAAATGCTACCGAGTGTGTTGCATAGACTACTTATGATAATATGCTTATAATAATTTACTTATAAAAATAATGCAGTTAACTTCTATAAATACAATTGCTTCCGATCAATATAAACACACAGTAATGTATTACTTTCTATTTAGTGTTTGCTTCCGTAATTACTTAAGTAGCTGAACACTTGCCTCAACATCACCCGAAAGGAAGAGCTATAGAAAAGTTACTACAGAGAAGTATAACTAAGTTAACTAACTAACGCATTATACGAAAAAATGAAAATATTATTCAGTACTTATTCTCCAAAATTAATGATGTGAAACGTTTAAAAATTCTGGAAGACTATAATCACAATTCACCGTGAACCCAGGTTTCCAGGCAGGCGGAAAACATGTTTCCGAAAATGTGATTTAAATGTTTCATATTTCCCAAGATTGTACTGCATTAATGTTGCAGCTGCCTAAAGCAGAAATACTGCAATCTTAAAATAAGTTTTTGTTTTGTTTTGTAAAAGGATGTACGTGTCAGATATCAAATTTGTTTACCCTGACATACGAAGGTGTATAATAACATTAATTGATCTTCGAACTTAAAAACCTCATATCTTCGCTTCAATAACTATAACATAATTATTACAATTCACTCCAGACGAAACGACGGCTGCTTTTGATAAATAGATTGCACTTCGCGCTTCACACGTCAAGGAAGAAACACCAATAGTTGGTCTTAAAAATGGAGTAATGAACAAATGTCGGCAAATGAGCGTTCACTCTATTAATTTTAAGTTATTTTTAAAATTTAGTATTTTTATTAAAAAATCAGTCAATAAGAGCAATTTATACCCTTACCTTTCAATTAAAGAAAAAAACACGAATAAAGTCTGTGGTTATGAGGAACGTTCTTTCCTAACGGAAGTGCCACAATTTTTAATGTTCATACGTATGCACATTTTTGATGCTCATATTATATTTTTAATATTGGTCTGTATCCAACGCAATCGATTATTAAGATCTTCTAGCGTATTAACTACGAGTCCAGAATGATCACTACTTCACATACTCACGAAGCATAGATTCGTATACCGCAATAAAATTAATAATTTGACGTCCGTCTTGTGGCACATGTGCATCAGAAGTATAAGGAAATAAAACAAATACAATACATATTCATAGAATGCTTTGAATATAAGAAAATATATTGAAACGTACGTGATTCCAGAACCCTTCTGCATGCGCTCTTTTCTGGAAACGTCTCGAGATGTTCTGGAAATGAGTGCGACTGCGGCGCTCGTGCCGGGATCATCGTCATCATCGTCGCCGGATGACCCGGAGGAGACGGCGGAGGTTGACGATGAGCTGGATGTGTCATCTTCAAAAGAGATACTCTGAGTCTCCTTCGCCTCTTCCTCTGATGAATCCCTGCACACAGAGTGAAATGCTTCGACAATGATTTCAGGAAAGCCTTGTTTTTGATAGGATTGTAGACATCCTTCAAATTAGGTTACGTTTATTGTTAATTTTGCAATTTTGTGTGGGAACTTAATGGGAGCAATTTTGGTGGGGGTGATTTTGTATAGGAAATTGAACTTTATATTCAATTATTACAATTTCTGCAGGGTGCAGCATTAGCGATCGTGGTTACGGCCGTAATGACCCCTACGAACCTGAATAGCCTCCACGGTCCCCATGAACAGAATGCTTCCATCAGTATCATGAATATTCCTCGCATCGTGAATACTCGACGTATCGTTAATTCTAGCGGCCGGCTGCTCTGATTAGTAGTTTTCTGTGATTTCTCCGATCAACCTCAGGCGAATGCCGGAACAGTACCCTAACATATTGGCCACGGACCGCGCGCGATCTTTCCTTCTTCTTTCTTGTCCTATCCTCTCCTCGTACACACACACTTACACTAACATGCACTACACTACCACACATGCCGGGAGAGCGGTCGGAAGCTTACAGCTTGTCCCGGCTGGGGCGGTACCCCGCTGGTGGGAGATACCTGGTTGAGGGGAAAATCCCGCTGGTCGACGGTAGGTCGACGCCAGATCTCGCCATCCAGCGGGGAAAGGATCGCCGCCACCTCCCGAGAAAAACACGCACTGCACTTACGGGACTAATGACCTAAGTAGTTGACGCGCCCGGAAACACCAATCAATCAATCAATCGACATATCGTGAATATCATCAGCACCATGAATACGCCACACACACACACACACACACACACACACAAAAGAAGGGGCAAAGAAGAAAGGAGACCATATTGCTTATTATAATATCAGAGCATAACTCTTAAAGCCGCCACACTCAAAAAGGAATTAACGCTCTAATGGATAGGTAAAAAATAAGTTAAAATATGAACGATGATGCAGCAGTGATGGAATGAGACGCAGAGGAAACGGGGGGGAACTCCAAGAAATCGTGACAGTCATTTGTTGAGATGAATCGTCCGAAGGGTGTCGAGGGGCGACGAAAGAGAGCGTTACCGCTCGAGGCTGACGTCGGAGAGGTCGCCGTACTCGAGCGGCAGGTGGCAGCCGGGGCAGAGCGAGCCGATGTCCCCGAAGCACTGCTCGCAGTAGAGGCCGGGGCAGCCGGGCGTGGGGCAGCGCAGCAGCGGCACGGCGGCCGACTCGGGCTCCCCGCACATGGCGCACGCCTCGGCCGCGGGCCCCAGCACCACCCACAGGCACGGGCACCTGACGGCACGCCATCCCGTTTAACAATTTACTTATAATAATAATAATAATTATAAAAATAATAACAACAATGATAATAATAATAATAATGCAGTTAACTTATGCAAGTACAATTGGACGGTGTTATGCATCATCCGGCTATGTGACATACAAGTTTTGAGATAATAGTGTTCAAAGGTTTTATTACATTTTCAGCACTAAAAACTGTAATTTAATTACTTCATTCATTGAAGCGCCAAACTCCACAAACATGAATGGAATACCTGGCGCTTACCTCCATAATGTGAAATTAAGAACAGCAGATTTGAATATCTAGGTTTATGACCGGTTGTTTCGAAACATGAAATCCCTGATGTGACCGATGGCGTTTACATTTTTCATTAATTATCAGGCTATTTTTACAGATTTGGCGCCAAAATTTTGCATACACTTAGAACATGGTCCAATGCAACTGATGGAGTCCAAATCTCATTTTTTTCAAAACTGGTTTGGTTGTACAAACATGTTACAACAGACACGAGTTGTCACTGCCCGGCAACTCTTTCAGTATGGTAAGAGGCGCCGGGAGAACGTCGCGCACTGGCAGTGGAGCTACGGCAGCAAGACAGTTCCACCGGAGGCTCGTCCCCCGAGCCAGATTTCTGCGGCGCCAGGCGACTCCAAAAGAAAGCCTCCCTGTAGTTTCAGCCGAGCAATCAAGAAAATTCAAAGGCTGAGAAGGCCATATATTAAAAAGGAAGAATGAAAATAGAGAGTAGTGGCAAAGGGAGTGTGATACTTATAATTGTTGTTAATAAGAAAAAATATAAGTATAAATATATTTTGACCGTATGGTCAAAATGTAAATATTAGGCACACCGCAAAGTTCGAAAGTGGCGCGCAGGTTGATGAATCGTTGCGGAACGAATCGGGCCGAGCCGTGAACGAGCGCCCGGAAGGTGGGGGATTGGTCGGTCGGACCGCGCGGAAGCGTTAGTTGGGAGTGGAGCAGCGAGAGTGAGAGGAGAGGCGTGATGGCGACAAGAGAGCGAGGTGGTAATGTACGGATAAATCGAGAATAATCGGGACGGCTGGTGTTAAAGAAAGGAGAATTGTGATTGACTTAATGATGATTGCGAGTAAGGATTGTGGTAAACGTGTTTGGAAGGAATAATCACGAAATTTGACAGGAGAAGAGAACATTGCATGGACACATGGGCGATGCTGTTCAGTGGTGGTCGGTGAAGCTGTGCGGATGCGGGAGTATATGGTGGAGCCGTGTGAGCTGAGACAGGAAATGCGTCGTGTGGAGAAGGAAATTGTGGTGAGACGACGCCGGTGTACGAGAACGGGCCGCCGGCGACACGTGGGCAGGCAGAACATCGTTGGCGCCAAGGTCACCTCTCGGCAACGAGCGGGGCACGCGGCATCGCGTCGCGTAGAAGACGATGGTAGTGGAAGGCAGATAAGTAACAATAATTATGAACAAGAATAGATGGGTAATCGAATATAAGATGCCGGTTCAGGGTGCTCACTGAGTAGTAAGGAGAGCAACAGTGTCTGTAGTGGTTCACGAATGGCATATAGTTTTCAGAGAAATGGAGGTTACATAAATGGAAATAATAAATGTAAAGATGATAGGAATAGTCGGAGATGTATAGTGTAAACCATTTAATCTGTATTCAGTAAGGATTTGCGACCAGGTCAATGATGTAAATTATGTTATTAATGTGAAGATGTTTTTTTCTTTTCTCTTAATAAATCCTGTTTCTGTGATGATAGATTCTTTAAAGTCAGATAATGATGATTAAAGTATCCCCCTCAAAGAACCCCTGTGCTCAAATAAACAATCACAAAATTTATGATATGTGCACCCATGAAACCGACAAGGGTAAGTACGGTCACAATATGAATGACAGGTAAAAAAGCAGTAAGATTATGAACAGCTGATTGCTCTCTCAAAAAAGCAAACAAGAAAAATCGTATTTAATTATAGCTTTGGGGCTGAACGGTTTAGCCTCTAGCGTTGTTCATAGACGGATGGACGGACAGACAGGCGTTTTCGCCCATATTCGATTTTTAGGTATCAAGGATCACAACACATGGATTGTACCTACATCATGTGATATAGGATTTTTTTCTAAATTTAGCAACTGGATTTATCCACTTTTTTGTAAACAGGGTCCAGCAATAAGAGTTTTCCTGTCGAAAATTCCCGCCGCTTTTCCCCGCTGCATTACATAACTTTCTCTCTATCGCGTAAGAGGAAGCGAGAAAGTATAAAAAACCATCAAAATTTTCAAAAAAATGGCTTCATCCTTTTTTATTAAATTGTGTTGTAGGATAGTGTGAAGGACGTTTAAGAGAGTAGAGCAGGTCTTATTTTGGTTGAGAACTCTGATTTTTCGAAAATTGCAAAAGTTCAATTTTTTTCGGCGTCTTGCTACAACTACAATTATGAAGATACAGATTTGTCCCTTAATGAAATCTGTTCCTTAAAGATAATTCTGAAATAAGTTCATGTACAATTTTTCGAATATTTTTGTACTTTTACATAATTTTGCCTGGAAGTACGGGCAAGAGTGTACGTGCTGTTTTAGTGCCACTATACATCGGTGTTTCTTTCTTGGCGCGTGGGGGTGTCTCATCAAAATGGAATATCTCGCGGTATTTCGCGTCGTTCTCGGTTGTGGTACTAAAAGTCGCATGATCGCGTCTGAATCGACCAGTGTTGGCGATCACACGACTCCTACCGGCACAACCGAAAACGACGCGAAATACCGTGAGACATTCCATTCCATCGCGACTGTAACGAGAAGTACTGGCGATCATGCGACTCCTAGCGGCACAACCGAGGACGACACGAAATACCGTGAGATATTCCATTCTGATGACACCTCCCCCACCCACAGGCCAAGAAAAACCGAAGTACAGTGTAATATACAAAATATTACAAGAAAACAAACACCGCGCTTTAATCTGGACGGTGCGAAGCGGTTACTAGGTAACGAATGTTCGTTTACGTGCAGGAGGGGGCTCAGAACTAGAGTTTGGTTTACTGGCATCGTGGTGGTAGCTGCGCGAGGGTGGTCTGAGTAATTTAAGTAGGACATCGCCGTGAATAGGGAGAATAGAATTTGGAACAGTAGTACAAGAAGTACAGTAAGTCATCAAGAGAGAAGCAGATGGCTTCGGCGACGACCGGCGCGAAGAGGGATTTTCGGCGCGAAAGCCAAGGGTGATACGAACTGCGGGGCCTCGATTCACAACGCCAGACAATTCGGTACCGTGTTAACCAGATGCATGCAATAAATTAATAAAATTTATATTGTTAATCTAAAATTCAAATCAATTTCAATAAATGAAATTATTGTTGTGCCAAATTAGATGCAATTTCTTGTAATATAAATAATTTCAGACTTCAGGCTTCTCTGTATAGAGGGCAACCCGGTGACAACCAGCCTGCAGGAAAGCGTGGTGTCATCGTATAGAACCCAAAAAAAACTGAGCTAGCAAATTAAAGGTAAATCATTCATTATTTTATCACAATAGTTGTACTCGGCGGAGGCCAGGCACCTGGCGAGCAGCAGCGCCTTGACGTCGGCGCCCGAGGGCCTGGAGCCGGGCGCCAGCAGGCGGCGCAGGAAGCGGCGCGCCATCTTGACGAAGGAGCCGCGCCGGCGCAGGATGTGGTTGTAGAGCCAGACGGCGCGCTGGCGGGCGCGCGCGGGGTGGTAGGCGCGCAGCACGGCGTGGCGCGCGCGCAGCCCCAGCGGCTCCAGCAGTGCCATCGCCCACACGCACGCCGCCAGCGACACTAGCCCCGGGACGGGAGACAGTGCCGTTTTAAAGTGGCGGCGCATTTACCACGCTAGACACTGAGATCTCCTGCCGACCTACATGTCGGATTTTGCGGGGTTTTCCTCAACCAAGAAACTCCCACCCGCGGAACCGCCCCAGCCAGGACAAGCTCTAAGTTCCCGGCTGGTCAGCCTTCATGTAAAGTAGTTGTTCACGTTAGTGTGTGTGTGTGTGTGTGTGTGTGTGTGTCTGTGTGTGTATGAGAGAGAGAGAGAGAGAAAGTAAGGATTGAGGATAGGGCAAGGAAGAGAAAGGAAAGATTGCGTGCTCCGCAACGAGTTTTTTAGGGGATTACTCCAGCATTCGCCTGGTGTTGATCGGGGAAACCACGGGAAAACGCTGATAAGGACAGCCGCCTGATAGCATTCTCAGACTGCTGCTGAATTCTACCTATCTATCTAGCTAGCTAGTGTCGACAATTCTGCCCCCATTGAGCCTCGACCCTCCTGATCAGAGGCACTACAGTGGCATTATGACGCCTTGAGCACGGGGCTGAGCATCTACTAGGCTCGCATACTTTTGCCGGTCACATGATAACCCCTCCTCCCCCGCTTCTCTGCGAGGGCGACCGCCTGGCCATCGTGATAACGCCCTTGCTTCTTGGGGGTACCCCTCCCCTTCACCTGGTAGTTATTTGTGGCACTTTTGCTTCCTCCCTGTGGTAACATACATCCCGGACTTATATCCCCACGTACAGAGCGTACAGGCTGTACATAGCATTACGCAATGTACTCCGGAGCAAGGCAGGGTTTATGAATTTAATTAAAGCACGAGGCCCGATAACCGATATCTTGGAACCAAAAGAAGGCGTCTTTTCGTGTCCCCGATAATTTTAACGCACTTCTATTTTAAGCACCTAATAAATACTAACAAATTTCATCTCAGTTGCGCCCCGCGCTCAGATAAGACGTCGAAGGCTCCAATAACTAACGCCTGCCCCTTAACCTCCATGTAATCATGAAAGGTCACTTCGGGGCACAGTCCTCGTGATAGCAAGACCCGCGCTTCGGAGTTCCCCCTCTGCCCGTGATAAGGACCACCCAGAGCGCACTTGCGTCTCTGACCATAACAAGTATCTCCCCCCTCCACCATGTACTTACAAACAGGAGTGGGGATGTAGTCTATATAGTTCATAAGGAAACATTGTAAAGGGTTCACAACCATTTTCGACTTTGTAATAGAAATTTGTATAACCTGTATTTTATTCACTTCTGTAATAAACTCAGTGTGTTCTCACTCTCTGAGTTTCATTTCATCAAGTCTGTCTGGAGAACCGTCGACTTGCCATCGACGTCTTTTACTCCGGTATCCGCCGGCACTTTCGGAAGTATGGCCACCAACTGAAGATGTACACAAGAAGCTTGCGGTTGACGTTGGCCTTTTAACTAGCAACTGCTATTGGGAATGTGTGGCATATTGAAACGTTTCCTCCTCTTATTGGAGTGTTAGCGTACAACATTACGAAGCCACAACGTGGCCTGTGCATGTGTGGTGAACAGAGCATGTGAAGTGAACAGAGTTCCTTTTGCATATTCTGTCTCAAGGATGAAAGAAGTTACCATCGGTGAGAGCAGAGAATGCTGCAAATGTAGCATGTAAAGTGAAAAGAGGACTTTTTGCACATTTTGTCCTAAGGATGGAATTATTTCCCATTTGCGATAGCAGAGAATGCCGCAAACGCCAAATGTCAATAATAACAAGAAGCTGACCAGGTTGACAGGTTGCGAAAGAAATTAAAGCCATATCGGACGATGGCTTTGCAATAGGTAATGTCGAAGGCATTTAAAAGCGAGCCAACTGGAAACGAACACATTGACGAGTTGAACGCGTGAAAATAATATGTCAATAGTAGCCAACTATTAGAGACAAACAGTGGTGCTACAGAATGGCACAGACTTCCCCGTATTAGTTTTCTATTTCCTTGGTTCTTCGCTAGCTATTCGGAATTGCCACATACTCTTTCTTGCCAGCTACCATCTATCACCGCCAAAAGTACATTTTTACTTTCCAGTATACATACGTATACACAGAGTGATATACGTAGTATAGGGAAAGTTCTGTAATGCTGCGCGAAAAAATAGCCAAATTTCGGTGGAAAAAATTCATTGCCGCGCCATGATAACGAACTAGTGGTGCTACAGAATGGCACAGACATTCTCGTATTAGTTTTCTATTTCCTTGGGTCTTCGCTAGCTATTCGGAATCGCCACAAACTCTTTCTTGCCAGCTGTCATCTATCACCGCCAAAAGTACATTTTTTTGCTATTTTCTTAATTCTTCGGTTTCCTATTGGTAGAACGGAAACATTAATTCTAGAATATTAAAGAACACAAAAGCCTAGTCCTAAATGGCAATTTTATTTTAAAAATTATGTGCCATTTAAGAGAAAATGGCGTTTAAGCGCTACTAAAAATGCGCAATTTGAAGCTCATTTTCACAGAAAATGTTTGAGTTTTCAAAATACTTTATTTGAAGTTATTTGAAGCACTTACACTCACAAATATATTTACAAATTATGTAACATACAAAAAATGTATATTACAAAATATATTAAAAAATATGTTTACAAATTGTTGGTAATGTGCATATTAAAGATGTGAGAGATCTTTAAAAAAATTACAATTATGTAATTTTTAAAAAAACAAAAAAATAACTCAAAATAATACGCTATACTAAAGAGTGTAATTAGCACTATCCGTTACAAACGTTTCAAGCAAAAATTTGCAGCCATATATGAGAAAATGGCGGAAAATGCGGTTTTTTGCGAAAAAAACAAACTTTTACTATTCAAGAAGTAAAATACGATTCCAAGCTTTAATATGAAGTTAAAATTTTTTATTACATAGTGCATTTGGCCGAGAAATGGCCCTGAATCGCATTTTAAAAAATGACCAAAAGTGGCCGATTCAGTTTTTTCGCGAATTTCTGAAAAACTAACAATTTGTTCGAAAAACGAATATCACAAGTAAACTCACCTTGCGAATCCGGGATGGGATATTGATTTTCAGCGGATTCAAAATCTTCTACACTTAAGTGTTGCTGTCATTTCCTGGTATTTGTGCAGTATTCATTATAAATTCATTGTTTTATGTACCATTTGCTATTCGATTCTCGGAAAATATTGTAAACATTCACAGATGAGTAATTATCTTTGTTTCGGTTTAAGAGGAAAGCAAATTAATCGTTAAATAGCGCTGAGCAGATATCCCAGAGCTTCAGGATACACAAAATACAGGAACATGTTTTTGTGCCCCCATTTATCAACATGTAAAGCTTGGCGTGTTGCCGTTGTATGTGAAGAATATTAGGTATTTTTTTGTGATGCGTTGAACAGAGTAGGTGGCATACCCTTAGTGTTTGTCGCAGTTCCTAGGTTTTCAAAATTCGGCCTTACAGATTCGGCCTAAAACATTGCGTCTCAACTGGAAGCTGGACTGACAGAAAACTTGGCATAGTGTTATCTACAATACTTACGAATTTGCCAGTAGCCATTGATATCAGGAGGAGAAGGATCAGGAAGGCAGGGAGTGGTGTCCACTTTTAGTTTTATTCCTATCGACGTGAAGGCATCCACAACCGAACGCAATAAGCTGGCTAAAATTCCATCTCCTTGTATTTGCACTTTTGGCACACCTGGAGCTAAAAAACGGTATTGAAAACATTTTAAAAAAATGTCCTCTAACGGCTGGCCATTTTTGTTACTATTTTACTCGTTCACTTTACATTTGCAGGCGGAGCGCTGCGATCTGTTTACATGAGGTCACCGCCGACTGAATCAGAAACGCGCGTCTGCAGTATGTACTGACCCTTTAATATGATATAGATGGCGGTGAGCAGGACACAGAACCCCGGCGGGGCAAGAACATTACCATTAAGCAGTAGATAAGTGCAAAGAAAAAATAAAAATATTGTACGTGAATGTTGTGAATAGCGTGTCGTGTGATCTATTTTATTGTATATTATCTTAATCATTTAAGAGCGCGACTCCACCTCACTGTCAGAAAGGCATAATTCGTCAGCTGTGTCCGTAGCGCTTGTGCTGCCTTCGGAGACAGCTGATTGGTCAGATGCTGATTGACATCGGGGCCATATGTGTATTTTCGGTTGTGTGTTCGAGCCTTCACTTTCAAAACAACATTAGTTCCTAATTCTGCCGTCTGCAAATGTAAAGTGAACGAGTAATACATACTTTTAGGTCGCCTTTGAACATCTCGGTCATGTAACGGCCACTGTGATTTTTAAACTGTAGATGAAACTGTAGATGAAACTGTAGGGAGAACGCTTACGAACAACACAAGCACACACAAACATCTATTTCCGAGGCGAGATTCGAACCCACAACCCTTCGAGCCGAGGTTGCTAAGGCCCTTCAAGCTTAAACGACCTCGGCTATTCCGGCCAGCATTCTTGCATTTTATTTCCTCAATTCAGTCACAAAATTGGAGCCGTCTGAGCGTTAGTAACGTTACAAGGCCGGAAAATGTTGCATTACGAGTGTAAATGCTTCCAATTTAGACTCCTTTCATCAGCTCCGCTGGAATTTAGAAATAAGTAACACTTAGATGTGACATTTTCTGTCCGTGCTTCGTAACACAGTTTGTCACAAAATGTCACAATTCCTTATTTTTAATTTAATATTGCAACCTTCCCTTATTCCTATTTTTAATTTAATATTATGATTGTCAATAAACAATTACCTGCGATATCAGAATCTTATGGACTTTCGATATTTAGAAAATTAATGAAATGCCGGAAGATTTTAAAGCGGAAAGGAACGAACAATAGAAGGGCTCAATGGAGTAAATGGTAAAGGAATCCCCGTGCATTGTGGTCCAAAGGGGAGGTGATGGGAGGACTCCACCTATTCAGCAGTACAAGAAGGAGGTGTGGAGGTGGTGGAGAAGGGTCCTTCAGGTCAGGAAGCCCTACCACAGAGCCACCGCGGTTCCCAGTTCAGTTCGGGATTAGAATATTATTAACTATGAAATATGTAAAAAAAGGCATTAGAAAGAATATAAACAACTTTCTTAGTGAGAAATATAAATAATCTGAACGTAGTATGTGAGGATGTACGGTCAGCAAATTCTCTATGAGACTAGATACGGATTATCTACAATAACTTCATATTATCGTGTAATTGCAATTAATGATAGTAATGTGTTACAGTCGTAACTCTGTCAGCATTATGTCTATATATTCAGAAAACGAGCCGTGGTAAAATCTTCGAAGTTCATGAATAAGAACTCATTCCGGTATGGTATATTTTAAAGTTCCACTTTCCGGCCCACTTCGAAGCACGTAAGCATCCAAAATTCGACACAGGTTGATACAAAAGAATGCTCCTGGTCTGTCGTCATTGTTCAGTTAAATCAGTAGAGTCGCTGATGTTCGTAAACGCATGATAATCATAAGCTAGATAAAATAAAAATAGACACTTCTCACCGACCAGTCACCTTGTTGATTAGGCAGTTACGTCAAAAATATGATCCGCACTGTAAATGTCTTCCAAGATGTGACCTCGTTACCTTGTAATAAATATATTTAATAAATCTAATTGGTCAAAAAATATTTAGAATCCAGATTCAATACATCAATACAGAAAACAGGCAATCCCCAAAACATTGTCACACGCCTTTCACAATTAAGTCTGGAAGACTAATACAATAAGGGAGGTATACACTTTCTGTAATAATGCAACCACTATTCATTGTGAATTCAGAGTTCAACATCTTTCTGAAAATGTAATGGAAATGTTTTATGTTACCACAAATAAAACTGTAATATAGGATTGCTGGACATTGCGTTTACAAACACTCACCAATCTTTGTTTTCAAAGATAATCTTCCCCAACTGAAGCAGACTCATTACAATAGCTTCTCTGAGAACAACCTTTCTATCATATGTTTTCTCGAAGAGGAAAGTCGAATAATTTCAATAGACTTCATACAATGAAATAATGAACAAATTATGATGGCAGATTGGCGTTCACTCTATAAATTTTTATGATTTTATTAAAATTTAGTGTTCATACTATGAAACCAGTTAATAATAGCAAGCGATAAAATCATCTGGAGCGTACTATCCTTTATTTAAAGAAAAAAATCACAAAAATTGGTTCAACGGGCAGCTCAAACTTATTTCTAAACAAAAATCTTTAAAGTATTAAATATAAAGATTTTGCAGTTTTATAAGTGATAGAGATTTTAATGAAAACTGGAACCGTACCATACTTACGAGTTATATACACATTCTTCTCTATGAACAAAAACTTCAAGAAAAAATCTTTTTTTTTGAAATGTTGAAAATTTCATAGGAGCTTCATGTAAAATACCCCCTCCCAAGAAAATTAAAATATCTTAATAATCTCCGAAACGACACAAATAGATCTTACTACTGACGCATTTACCAAGTCTCAGCTCAAAAGTTTCTAATCTAACAGTGTTTTGAGTGACACATCCATCCATCCATCCAAATTTATTTTCATATACAAAATTACATGTATCTCCACTCCACCTTCACCAAGCTTGACCATATACAGAACAGTACTGATATATATCTTCATACTGACGTGTGTGCGAAGTTATATCTGAAAAGAACCACAAACTCGGATTTTACGAGCGATATTCGAGATCATATTGTTCAAGTGATTACAATACTTTTCTTAAAAGTAAAAAAAACTAGTGGTGCTTCCAACGCACATACTTTCTCGCTCTGCTTCTATACGGTCCTTATTGCTATTCCACTACTCCATAAACCAGCAAAAGTGTACTATACCAGCAAACCATTTCGGTACCCAGACCCGACAAACGAAACTCAAATTCAACGAACCGGCACTTATAACACTACGCAACACCAACACCACCTCGGTCGAACAGAGCCATAAAAGAATAGAACCGACCGAAATGCTCATAATTTTACTTAAATCGGTTCATACAGATATATACTAGACAACTGGTCATTTGACATGTCATACGCTTCAGAAATCGAATAACAGAGTTGAAAAATTGTTTACAAAACGCAGTTAGGGAAAACACAGACAAGTCCTGTCTATTTATCTATATTGAATCTATTCGTGAGTAGAAGTACTTCAAATGATTTTCAATGAAGTATCTACACTCTTCAATGTTTTTTCCTGCAACATCACATTCATCAAATTAAAATTCCCCTCGGGGAATCGAACTCGGTACCTTCCTTATTGAAGAAATCAACCAGAAGGTGCATTAACCAACCGCGCTACGAAACCGACTTGCAGGACAACTGCAAATATTTCAGTCAAAACGTACTTGTATCAGTTCTATCATTACGATGCCGGTAATTGTCAACATGCGAAAAACTTGTCTTTCAAAAACATGACCAAGAAAGGCAGCGGTGAACTGTTTACTCCCCATAATTTATCGGATGATCGGCATTTGGGAAATAACTACTGCGAGAAAGTATGTGCCATTCTATAGCACCACTAGTTTATTTATATATTTACCTTCCCTTCATACACACGTGCAGAAAATTTAAAGAAAAAATTTGGAGCGGTTTTTGAGATAAATTTATTTTGTAAATTTGAATCGCAATTTACGCAAAAACTATTCGTTTTTCCAAAAAATGGTACATGACCTTATTTGAAGTGCTTATTTTGTACAACCGACTTTGTCTGAGGCGAAAATCTCTATCTTCAATTTTGCCGTTTTTAAACAGTTTTTTGCAATTTTCGAAATATAGGGCCTATCAACGAAAATGATGCCTACGTCATTCCCTTCAACGTTCTTCGCACTATTCAACAACAAAATATAATCAAAAAATTTGGAGCCATTTTTTTTAATTCATAAAATCTCAAAATGGGCTTCATGTAAAGTAATCTCAAATACTAAGATATCGGTTTCAAATTCAAGTGGCCTTGAGACGAATCAAAATCATCGGGGAATATCAATTTTGAAGAAAATCGACCGAACGGTTTTGGCGCTAGCGTTGACCACAGACGGACAGACGCACAGACGGACGGAATGCCGTCAATCGATTTTTAAGTATGAAGAAGCAACAAATCATGGATTTTGACTACACCACGAGACAGAGGATTTTTTTTCTTAATTTAGCAACAGATTTTATCCACTTTTCTGTCACCAGACCCCTGCTATAAGAGATTTTCTGGCGAAAATTCTCCTTTTTCCGCCGCACGATTACATAACTTTCTCTTCTAAACGAAGAATTCGTAAGGCGAGAAAGTAAAAAGTATTAAAAAAGTAATAGCTACGAGCCCTATGTCCTAAATTGCATGGTGAACATTCTTGAACGTTTAGAAAATACTCGAAGTGGAACTTCTCATTGGCAAACCCTGTATTTTAAAAGAAATTTGTGTCATAGGATTTGAAAATAAACCACAACCTTAAAAAAAACTTACCAGATATTTCGGTGGTGTAGGCACCATGACGGCGAATCAGCATAAGCATCCAATAGATACCGTAGTCAGTGCATATGTGAATGCACAGTTTTAGAGTGATAGATGCTAGGTAAGCGGCCGTTCTTGTCAGTCTCCTCCTTTCAGCCCACGCAAGGGTGCACGACTTGAGCTGTGGATTGATTGATTGATTGATTATTTCGTGTTTCCAGACGCGTCAACTCTTATGGTCATTAGTCCCGTACGTGTAGTGCATGTTATATCACGAGACGTGGCGTCGCTCGTCCTCAGATGAGATCCGGCGCCGACCTATACGTCGGCAAGCTGTGTTTTCCCTAAACAGGTTTCTCCATCTAGTGGGGAACCGTCGGGAGATGTAAGCACCCCGAATTGTCTCCCAACAAGTGTGGCAGAGTAGTACGTAAGAGTGTGTGTAAGTAAGGACAAGGAAGAGGGAGGAAATATCGCGCGCGGTCCGTGGCCCATTTTTTTGAGGGTACTGCTTCGGCATTCGCCTGGTGTTAATCGGAGAGATAACGGAGAACCGACGATCAGAGCAGCTGGCCGCTAGAATTTTCCTCCAGACAGCGACTGAATTCGACCTAGCTCTCTAGGTAGTGTCGAAAATCTACCTCCATCGGGAGAACACTTCCAGACTTACTTCATCTTCTCCACACAAATTTTACTCGGTCATAATTGTTGAGAGGTAAGTAGATATAAATATTTTTCCCAGTGTTGGTAAACTGAATGGGTGTTTTTTGAAATTGTTTTTCCAAATCGGAGCACAGAAATCTTTACAGATATAATGGCACAATGCAACACCTTGTCCATAAAGTACAAGGAAAATTAAATCGATAATTTGAAAAATAAATATATTTGTACATTTTATCTTACATGCAACATCAATGCTTTTCATTGATTTTATAATTTTCTATTTCTTAGCTGATTGATAAACATATAATACAAAGTATTGATGGCCATTATCTGATCGATAAAAATTTTTTTTCTTGATGAAGATAACCAATTTTTCTTGAATGAAAGAGTAATAGTCAATTGAAGTGATAAACTTTATTATACAATTCATGTTGAAATTAACAGTCTTAGTGACTTCACAAACTGGAATTTTTAAAACCTGCTATCCATCTCAATTATTTTCCACAAGTCGGATGAAACTATTATGAAGTGTATTCAAGCGTCAATTATATAGGCCTAATGTTCAAATAAAAGAGTATTGAGAAGAACTCATTTATCATAATATTAAAAAATCTAGGATACTAAAAATATTGGCTAAATATGAGAACATTTTTAAAGTATAAAACATTGTAGAAAGTTTACAAAGAAAATAAACGTTACAAAGGAAATAAATACGTTAAGATCCAACTGGAAAATCAAAAAGGACTTTTATGCCTTATTTACCTTTGAGATTATTTGTCTCATATCAGTTTTGCAGAAAATTATTACAATAATCATGCAATTGAAAAAATCAATACTGTTTCGAACTACAATCCAAAATACAAGACATTTGCTTATTAATTTCGTGAATGTACTGGACACTCATATTTCCTAGAAAATGGAATGCAACTAACCAACACAAGCCTCTCATCATCTCTAATACGAACATTCAACGAAAGTACAAGCATTCAAAATTGTGTCAGAAATCTGTAAACTGATCTACCATAACGCTGGAAGAAGAAAGTGATTACCGGCACATATCGACGTTTCTCGCGTCGGTTCAGTGGAAGCAAAGTTTCTCGCCCCAGCGCTGCCCGCCGCAAGTCCAGCTCCACAAGCTCGTCCGTTAGGTACATATTCTCGAAATGATCAATCGTCAGGAAGCTATAGCGGAAGTACAACGCTCTGTAATCGGAGAGAATACTAATTATAATAATATTAATGATAATAATAATTTATATTAATAAGGAGATTTTGTATGCAGACACATAACATCTTTAGTCGTGATGTAGAGGAATAATAATAATAATAATAATAATAATAATAATAATAATAATAATAAAAGAAAGACAAACTCCTTGTTTCAATTAATATACGGACTTCCTGTCTTCTAAAGTAGGAGAGGAATTTCCAGTCTATTACAGGTTAGATTCGCATTATCAGTTTTTGCGTACTGTTTTAAAACTAAGAAATTTAGAGAGGAAACGTATGAACTGAAATATAGGTATTTACGCGATTGAATTTCACAAAGATGATGTTGGGAAACGCCGCCGTAATTAAAAGATTCTTAAAAGTGAACTTAGAATTGGGAAACTGACAAAATGTAGAAAATAAGTAGCGGTGATACAGAATGACATAGACTTTCCCGTATTAGTTTTCTTTTTCGTTTGGTCTCGGCTAGCTATTCGGACTTACCACTTACTTTTGACAGCTGCCATCTATCGCTGCCTAAAGTAAATTTTTTTGACATTTTATTAATTTTTCGGTTTCCTAATGGTAGAACAGAAATATTATTTTAAGAACATTAAAAAACAGTAATACCTTGTCCTAAATGACAATTTTCATTGAAAAATTTGGAGCAGTTTTTAAGAAAATGGCGTAAATGCGAAATTTCAAGTTATTTTTCGCAAAAAATGTTTGAGTTTTCGAAAAACTTAATTTGAAGTCACTTAAAGCACCTACACTGACAAATTCAGGAGTGATTACAAATTGCTGAAAATATTAACGGTATGAGAGAACATAAAAAAATTACATTTGTGTAATTTTTGAAAAAATGAAAAATATACCCCAAATGAACTTTACGTCACATTAAAGAGTGCATATAGCACTATCTGTTCGACAAGTTGGAAGAAAAGAATTGGAGATTTTTATGAGAAAATGGCATTTGAGCGTTTCTGAAAATTCGGAATTTTGAGCTAGTTTTCACAGAAAACGGTTAAGTTTTCGAAAACCTTTATCGGACATTATTTAAAGCACATGTACTTGTTAATACAATAATGAGAACAAATCGCAGCTAACGTAAATTTTACCAACGTGAGAGTCAAGTCACAAAAATTACATTTTTGTAATTGTTTCAAAAACAAAAGAATGGAGAAATATGGCGTTTATGTCATTTCTTAGAGTACATTTAGCACTGTCCCTACGAAAAGTTTAAATAAAACATTTGCAGCGGTTTTTGAGAAAATCTTGTTTTTGTTAATTTTTAAAATTGCAAATATTTTGCGCAATATTGCTCGAAAACTACTACAATTTTCAAAAACCGTACAGGACCTTAATGAAAGAACTCACTTTGGATAACAAATTTTATTTGAAGAAAGAATGTCTATCTTCAATATTGTAATTGTGGGAAGAAGCCGAAAAAAATTCAAACTTTTGCAATTTTCGAAAATTCAGAGTTAACCGTGTAAATCGGACCTATGCCATCTTAATAAGTGTATTTTACTCTATTCTTGCAAAAAAATTTGGAGCCGTTTATGGGAAAATTTTGAAAATGTCCGGGTCGATTCATGTAAAGTACCTTCAAATTTTAAAGAATGTTTTCAAAACTCACGGCGCCTCGAGTGGAAGCAGATCGACAGGGGAATATCCATTTGGGAAGAAGTCGTACGTATGGTTTAGACGCTAACGTTGTTCGCAGACTGATAGACAAGTCAGACGATCGGACGGACGTTTTGAAAATAACAACTTTTTGTGTATCAGATGACCCCAAAACGTGTATTTCCGTTAAAATTTGGAAATCGATTTTTCGCAGCCTTACATAACTTTCCCTATACTTACTCCGTGTATACGTACGTACACGGGAAAGTAAAAATGATTAAAGGATTCAATCGTTGATTATGATAGTAACAATTACCATAAATATGAGTGATTGTTTTTAATTCGCCAATTGATACCTTAGTAAGAGTTAGTAATCAATATAAATGACGCTTGTCACAAATCGATGGTGCAGCTTCTGTCTTTCCTTGAGATGCGAATTAGATGATCACCTTCGTAAACTGTCATCTACCAAGAAACCTGATCAGTACTGAGGCAGGAGTTTTCCTTTAGAGAGTCATTTTTATGTTATTTTATCAAAGAGACAGATTTCATGATTTCACGTATTTTTCACTTACTGATTTTACAATAGTGTGAAATCGTCATGAAGTTTAGAGTTTAGATTGATGTCGTGAATGCCTGTGTGAATAAGTGTATATTTGGGTATCGTCCGGAACTGCTGAACCGATTTTGATGCGGGATTCACTGAAATATTTTGTCGAGAATAAATTAGGCACTTTTTTCAAATTTTTATTTTATCTTACATAAATAGGAACGTTTGTTTACTTCCTCATACGAAACTACAATTTTATCCGGCAAAGGAACAGATACATCTTAATGAAATTATGTAAACGCGACCTTCAAAAACGAGAGAAAATTTACTGTCTTATGGGATTTTGTAAACCTACCCCATCTACGTTTCATAGTCTTTAAAAGTAAATTTAAGTGTTCATTCTTTCAGTTTTACGGGAATATCCTCAAAACGATGAGGAAATTCACCGAAGTGAAATAAACATTTTAAAAACCCATGAAAGTTCCTTTAAAAACATTTTAAATCATAAAGATATCGGTATTAAGATTTGTTCAATTAAATGTCAAAATTGTGACTGGATGTTTGTCGTGTGCAGGCAAGAATGCATCTGTTTACAGCTGCCCACATTAACGATGTGTTAGCAAACAACAATCGTAGCAAACACGGCAGGTCGATGGGGTGCGGTACGGGGCGGAGCCAGGTGAAGAAAAAGGAGGTTGGTCTGGGCAGAGTGAGAAGGAGCAGGTGGAGCAGAGTATAGAAGAAAGGGAACAAAGAGACGTTGTGCGTGACGGGGAAAGGTCGCTGTATATGCCAAGGTAGATTATAGAAGGTAAAGCAGTTTATTGAATTTATTCATTTTCCTGACTAATTAATGAATGGAATATCAGAGAGCGCAGGGTACTTCGGTTAATTTATTTTTATATTTATGGCCAATGTATAGTTACAAAAAGATGTGTCTAAGTAAAATACTTACAGGGATCTTTTAAAATGCTTCTATTTTCTTAAAATTATTGACGGATTTCAATAGTGTAGAGTTCGTAATGCAATATAAAGTCCTACAGTACAGCGGTCCAACCTCACTAGCCAAGACATCTAAAACGGTTGTCCTACCCCATCCTTTAAAAACATTTTTAGGGGCTGAGGAATCCCCATAATTCCATGCTTTTAAAGGCTGAGGAATCCTCATAATTCCAACCTTATTAGGACCCTTGCGAATTGGAATATAACCTAAAACCTTACGCTCCAATAAAATTCAAAAAGCCACACCAATCAACACACAAATTACTAAAACAACATAATGAAATAAACCTATTATATAACTTAACAATACTATATGTAATATCACTACATCCATGAATTCTAAATTCATTGCACATGAACTTCGGCTGTAATACAAACATTCAACGAAAGTACAAGCATTCGAAATTGTGACAGAAGTCTGTAAACTGATCTACCATAACGATTTCTAAAACCAGTACTCGCCTGCGCCAGTACTCGCCTTACTTGATGATCATGAGCGCGATGGCGAGGGTGGCGCTGCTGGACATCCAGTCGAAGGCGCCGATGAAGTAGGCGGCGCGGTGCCGCACCTCCGTCAGGATGCCCGCCGCCACCTCCGACAGCGCCTTGCTCGTGTTCGTCTGCATGTCGAACGCGTGGTGCGTCTCCAGAGAGACGTAGAACGCGTCGCGGACCGACCCCAGGAAGGATTTCAGTTCTGGAACACAAGAACAAGCACCAGTGCAAACAGTAGGATTTAACTTACGTAGACAGTGGGACATTGCATTCATGTAGGGAAAAAGCCAGTTTCGTAATAGTTGCGGTAAAGTTGCGTTGATTTTCCTATGCAGCTGTTTCGTTTCACCTGCATGAACTCCAAATGGATGGCGATTATCGCTTTTCCGGCAAAGGAACAGATACATCTAAAACCTCTTTTAAAGTTATTTTGCCAACTGTCGTGGCTACGCAGCACCGGGTCTAGCGAAATACGAGTGCAGAAAACGATTTGTTATATAAATACAAAACACAGCATTGAACTAAAAAAAATCTTCTATTTTTCATTACGAGATCGAGACGCGTCGAATGACACCTCAAATGTCTCGATTGTTGCGTGTGAAGAGGTCTAACCGTGAGAGACGGATTCGCACACACGCACACTCGCAGCTACTCTAATACTATATATGGATATGTTAATTTCATAAAACGTCTATCCCATTAAGGCAAGTGAAGCATACAGCTCTATGGATCCTTGGCTAAAAAGAGGTAACGGAAGTACGTTTCGCATGAGAGGCAAATACGTTTTAATTTGTCCACAGCATTGTTTGACATCACCGAACATCCTCCGTTAACTATACTAAGGCGCCAAAGATTCTAGACACAAGCAAGCTTAGTATACCGAGGCAAGGGTGTTTCCAGGGCCTTTGCAACTCATCAAAACCGGGGACAAAGCTTGAGGGTGCTACTATAGGAGGCGATAGTGACCCCGGGTACAGCTGCAGGTTACGCTCGCCGCACATAAAAAATGGCTGATTTGTGAGAAATACGAAAAGTGTCTTCTAAATGTTCAATTGTTCATAATATTATACATATAAGAAACCTCTGAAGAAAGCGCGAACATGGACGGTATTTTTTTGTAACATTACGCGCCTTCTTGCGTCTCGCGAACCTACACAGCAACCACGCACGTTTGAAGTATCATCGGCAGCAGTTCGTATTTTAGTTCCTGTAAGAAGGTCCTACAGGAGAGCGCGCCACTGTAATGGTCTGTCCACCACGTTATATGGGAGTTTAAAAGGCCCCTGGGTGTTCCCGCCGAGTGCAACTGACTTTTGCCGACGACGGAGACGACGGCGTCGCCGACGAAGCGCACGACGGCGCAGATGAGGTCGAGCAGGCGCAGCACGTGGCACACCATCTTGACGATGAGGGCGATGGAGCAGAGCCAGCGCAGCGGCCGGCCCAGGCGCGCGCGACAGTCGGCCACGGCGCCGTCGAAGGCGCGCGCGCAGCGCTCGTAGGGCGTGCCCAGCTTGTTGTGGCACACGGACAGCACGCCGCGCAGCCACTGCGACGCCGCGCGCACCGCCTTCGCTGCGCACGCCAACGCTCACGTTCCTCGCACATTTCTACTTGCTCGTCATACTAAGTACTACTAAGTACTATGTAGAACTAACAGAACTAGAGTAGTTCTTACAACAGAAGTACTATGTGGTACAGTGGTGTCAAGGTCTTCTACTGGTGGCAGTGGCACGCCTCGCGGCACCGTGCCATGTCACGCGCTTCTCTGCACCACTAGCGTCAGGAGAAAAAACTATTAGTAACCCCGCCGTTTTACAATAGTGATGGCGTTGTCTCTTGCGGCGGGGTTGTGAACTGCGTGGGGAGGCGATTTCGTCGTGGCACTCGTGCCCCTGACTCCCGCTCGTGGCATCGACCTTGGCAACACTTATGTAATACTAAGTCATCAGAAGGAAACATAATAATGCTTAAGCGAAAAGTGGCGATTTTTCTTCATAAAAATTTGTATTGTGGGGCCCTGATATCGAAAAAGTGGATAAATCTTGTCCCTGCATATTGAAAATTTCTGCCTCTAACACGCAAAATCATAATCTGCGTTTTGTGGCTCCTTGATACCAAAAAATTGGTTTACGACAAAACGCCTCTCTGTCTGTCCATCAGTGATCGACACTAGCGCCTAGACTGTTTACACGATTTTCTCCAAAATAAGCATTCTCCGATCGATCGAGAGAATTGCAAACGGATAGTTTGATTTTTGGGGCTATTTTACATAAAACATTATTATTTTAAAAATTTGCGCAAAATTTACTACAACTTTTTGGATTTTATCTCCCTTAGATATACCAATGGACGCTTAAAATTGGCGTTGTAAACTGAATTTTCGAAAAATGAAATGTTCAAATGTTTTCGGCGTCTTCCTACAGCTACAGAATTGCAAATACTTTTCCCAAATAAAATATGTTTTTAAACAAATAATTTTAAATTATGTTGAATAATTTTTTTTAAAAGTATGAGTAATTGTCCTGTAATATTTCATGAAATATAGGCAATTTTGACACAATGATCTTCCCTAAATGTAATTTTTTCTCGAACAGAAGGAAGAGCAGATATAACTTGTGATGCTACAACATTACAAACTTTTTCGCATTATTTCTAAATTTGCAATTTTCGAAAATTAAGAGAGTTCAATGAAAATGAAACTTTCGCACTTCTTTTAAACGTCCCTTCTTCAATTTGTGAAAAAATTGATGCTAAAATTAGAGTGCTTCTGGAGACAATGTTTTTTTTTATAAATTGCATTAATTCCATCACAAATTACGCGAAAACTACTCCCTTCTTCAAAGAATTTTGCGTGTTTTTTTCTAACGAGCTGAGTTACAAAAATTTGTTTAAGCCAAAAATCTCTATCTTCAATTTTGTAGTTTTGAAATGTTAACATTTTGTAATTTTCGAAAATATGGAGAGTTAGCCGAAAATGGGAGTAGCAACCTTTTTCATCGTATACATACGCAGAGAAAATTTTAAAATAAGTTGGAACGATTTCTGAGAAAATTTTAAAAAATTGCCACATTTCGCAAAAACTACTCGTATTTTCGAAAAATTGAACATGACCGTTAACGTTTCAAGATGTCTTTAAAACTCAGATTTCACTAAGGAAAAAGTCTGTCTTTAAAACAGTAGTTGAAGAAACACGTAAAAAAATCTGCACGTTTACAATTTTCGAAAAATCAAGAATTTTAACGAACATAAGATCTGTACTATTCTCTTAAACGTCCTTTACGCTATCCGAGGACAAAGTTTTGCCAAAAAAATTGAAGCCACTTTTGAGAAAAGTTTGAAAATATTTTTTGAGGCTTGATTTAAAGTACCCTCGAAATTCCAAATATCCGTTTGAAACTCCTAAAGCTTCGATTTCGTTCAGATTGATTGGGGAATATAAACTTTGGAGAAAATCGGCTGAACAGTTTAGGCGTTCGCGTTGACTACGGACGGACAGACAGACGTTTTGCCGTCAATCGATTTTTTGGAATCACGGACCAATAAAACATGGATTGTGGCTACACCGCGTGTTAGAGGAAATAATTTACTACAAATACGAACAGAATTGATTCAGTTTTTCGTTACTAAAATTGTAGCGAAAATTGAAAATTTGTTCGGCGTCTTCCTACAACTGCAATTATGAAGATACATTTTTCTTAATGAAATGTGTTTATCGAGAATAGATTTTCAAATAAAGCTATGTTAAATTTTTCGAAAATTTGAGTATTTTTTGCTTAATTTTACATGAAACGTAGGCAATGTATAATTTTTTTTAATTTCAGAAATGGCTCCAAATTGTTTCCTTCATTTTTTTCACGTATGTAGCAAAGAACAGTAAAGAAAGTGGTGCTGGTCTAATTTTCGGCGCATTCTGAATTTGGAAAAAAGTATTTCTGTAAAAATGGAAGAAAATCGAAATGGTTAATTCGGATATCTCGCGCTTCGTTTAAGGCAGTGTTGAAACACATTGCTCTCTAATTAGCAAGCAGATAAATTTCACACACACAAATGTTATTAATATACAAAAGGAAATGACAAATAACATACTATAATAATCGTAAATGTAATATAATGTGCTTAAAGTTATATTTTTTATTCGATAGAATAAGCACCAAGCTTTGGACACTTTTATAGTATTTGCCACAAATTTACAGGTTCATAGAATAGTACAACAAGCTAGAAGTGAGTAATATTTCACTGCTGCATCTACCAATTTGTTTAAAATACTATTCGTATTTCAGATTATTTTAACATTTTCAAACCCAAACGTACGAAGTTGGAGCATTTTTTTGAAGGCGTGTTGACAGCAAAAATGAATCGCTTTAGCGTGGTTCCTGCTTGACTACTTTCCGGAGAATCTATAGCTGTTTAATTTCGGTTTGAAGATATAACTATTAAGAGACTAATTATGGATTTCTTTGGTTGTAAGACTAACGTAAAATGAGAAATTTAAGAATGAACATAGAATGCACTTGAAGACTCGACGAAAAATGTATATTTTATTCGTAACAAGAGCAATAGTATTCCGTATAGAATGCCTTTTAAGAACTTCCATAAAACCACAACAATGAAAATTGAAAAACAGTTCCATTTATGGCAAGAATGACGTTTTTAGTAAGACTCAATAAGAAAATATGTGACCATTGTTTCTAGGACCCATTTCCGCTTGCGCCCATTGGATGAGCTGTGGATGTGTTGATATGGAAAGAAATTGGGATATTATATTACGTAACGATTACTATGGGCGAGAAATATGTGCTGTTTTAGCCCCACTAGATTCCTTTTAAAATATACAATTGGTTTCATCAGAGGAACAGTTGACCTACCATGTGGAAGGTGTTTTATTTTCTTCGACGAAGTTGTGAAAGATCGGAGGTGGACGTCGAACAGAGGTATGTGTGTGTGTATGTATAAATGTTTTGTAACAAGAATGAGAATTGATTTGGAGGAGAATATAAGTCGAGATGAAATAAATTCTTGGTGTTTCAGGAGAAAATCTGACATATGTACCCTGAATTTTGTTTGAATATTTAAAAGAATGGTGAAACGGGTTATGTGCCTAATTAAATCGTTACCTAATTAAAAGTTAGAAAATTAGGAGATCTCCTAGGTGCAAATTAACAACAAATGTATTAAGCAAAATTTAATTTATATTTTTGGATGTAAATATTTCGAAATTTGCAATCTGAATGCTTTATTATTTAATAACTAAAGAATATATTTATTCTTGCTTAGATCGAAACATTGTCATTTTTTGACAGCCACACTTACGCAATCGACCGCCATGGGAAGACGTTATTAGTAGATTTCATATTGGTGCCTGCGTATTCGTTTGTTCATCTAGAAAGCATACCTTCTGGTAAATTGAAGATTCCCGTTACATGTATAAGTAACTAATTTCTCTAGGTAGAGTAATCTCTCATTAGATTCACGGCAAAATGTTAGAGCCTATGAGTTTCTGTCAACTTATCCATCGTAAATACATTTTCTAATGTTCGATATTGACGATGTGACCGCTGTTCGCGGTATCAGAATATTTGAAACGGCATAAGTTTCGTTTTTCTTCTGGTTTACAAAAATTAGCCTTGAAGAAGCCCTACCGATGGAGACGACGATGCGCTTGATGGCCAGCAGCGCGTTGCGGATTTTGACTGCGATCTTCTTCACGTGGCGCATCACCCAGCGCATGGCGTCGCGGATGGCCAGGAAGGGTTTCTTCAGCGCCTCCTTCACCTGCCTCGCCATCGACTTCAGTTGCTCCTGGAGCACAATTAGACGACCCTTACGCGCGTCTGAATGAACTACAAACAACAGTCAACATTGTTAAATGAACTTGTGAAGTGGATGTTTTAAATTCATTCAATTAATTCCTTCGAATTGCTCAACATTTTCTAAGAAACACAATTACTCTGGCTGTAAAAATTAATCATTATTCATTTAAACAGTTCAGGATTCATTATATTAATTCTGGTGTGGTAATAATGACTTTGTTGATTCTTCATTTTATGAATGGTATCATATGACATCTGATATTTACGAGTTTAATAGTAATTTCCTGTAGTTATAATACATGTTACAGCGTAGACAGGCATCCTGAAATGATTTTATTCTACAGAAGACATTTAAACCCAAATCTACCTTCTTACTTTTTGAAGAGGACTCATAGATCTCGATGGAGTTAACATAACTAAGGTGTCTGGGTCGTAATTCAGAGTTTGTTTGTGGCCAACAATCTCTTGCAATAATTCTATGCACCATAAAAATATTAGAAGCACAATGAAATTTACTTTATTAGCCAGAATATTAAAACCTTAATTACATGAACTATTGCTCCAAATACAATTCTTTATAGATAATAAAAAAGAAAGAAAGAAAAAGCAAGAATAATGTGTTTTACTGCTTCTACTCGTTTCCTTTTGATTAAATAACGTCATGAAGTAAGATGATTAAATAACATTTATTGCTATTCCATTGTATAGTTATGAGATATTTAACAATAATCAGATGCCATGGTTACTCTTTGGTCATGACTCTACAACAATAATACAATTGATAGACAAGCAAAAGTGGCAGGGCAGAATGGACCAATGACATCCAACAAGAATCTGATGTCTGCTTACGTAACTCGAAAGAACTCGATGAGCGGACGTGACCGAGAACGGGTGTGCAGTTAGGTCATGGTCTACTAATTTTAAAATTTTAGAGCTTTTAAGATGCTAAAAAATACTTTTGATAAAGAACGAATATTACAAAATTGATCTAAGTAAATTTCAGAGGATTTAAAATAAGTGAACGGAATTTATCGAATTTAACATAAAGTACATGTGTGAAAAGGACTTGGCGATGGTGTTCCTGCTGCCAAGGATCTTAATTGAGAGAAAGAGTGAGCTATGGCCCAAGAACAGTTAAACGAACTACTTAGACTTTTACGTTTCTCGTCAGGGAAATAATTTGTGCAAGTCAATGTATGGTTTATTATATTTTAATTTATTATGAATATAATACATCATCATTAAAACATTATAGTAACTTTTTAAGTCCTTAGCTACTGGAGGGAAGGACCTAAAAAGCACTTCCCTCCAGTAGGGAAACGCCAGGCGCTTGGGTCCGAATCTACTGGTATTAAGCTTGGTCTTATCCAAATTCTAATTTACGACGCTTCCAGCTGTCTGAAGCGCAGTAAATTTGCAGCAGGCTTTTCGTTGTCATGAAATTATAGAAAAACTACCCCTATTTTCAAATAATTAAGCGTAACCTTATTTCAAGATGTAGTTTTGATAAATACATTTCATTGAGAAAACCAGCTGCCATCTATCGCCACACAAAGGACGTTTCTTTGACATTTTCTTAATTTTTCGGTTTCCTATTGGTAAAACGGAAACATTAATTTTAGAGTATTAAAGAACACAAAAACCTCGTCCTAAATGGCAATTTTCTTTTAAAAATTTGTTGCCGTTTTTAAGAAAATGGTGTTTACGCGCTATTAAAAATGCAAAATTTGAAGCTTTCTTTCACAGAAAATTTTTGAGTTTAAAAAATATTCATTTGAAGTCATTAGAAACACTTATACTCACAAATATAATAATGTTTATAAATTGCTGGTAATGTGCGTATTAAATATGTTAGATATCTTTAAAAAAATTACATTTGTGTAATTTTTGAAAAAAACAAAAAGATACCTCAAAATAAACTATTCCTCATATTAAAGAGTGCAATTAGTACTATCCGTCCCAAAAGTCTGAAGAAAAAAATTTGGAGCCATTTATGAGAAAATGGCGTTTAGCGTTTCTGAAAATGCGGAATTTCGAGCTAGTTTTCACAGAAAAACGGTTGAGTTTTGGAGAAACTTTACTTGACATTATTTGAAGCACATGAACTCTTAAATATGATAATGTCAATAAATCATGTCTAATGTAAATATTAACGACATGAGATACACGTCAAATAATTACATTTTTGCAGTTTCTGAAAAAAAACAAAAGAATAGAGCAATATGGCATTTATGTCATCTAATAGAGAACATTTTGCCGTATCTCTACCAAAAGTTTGAAGAAAAACTTTGGAGCTGCTTTTGAGAAAGTCTTGTTTTTTATATTTTTTTTAAATTGCAGATATTGCACGCAATATTGTGCGAAAGCTATTAAAATTTTCAAAAAAAACCTTAACATGACCTTAAACAAAGAGCTCACAATGAAGAACAAAATTTATTTGAAGGCTATCTGCAATTTTGTAATTGGAGGAAGACGCCGAATAAAATTCAAACTTTCGTAATTTCAAAATTCAGAGTTAACCTTGAAAATCGGACGTGTGCTATTTTAATAAGTGTATTTTACTTACTTATTATTAGAGACCAGAAAAATATGTAGTAGTAATGAAAACAGTAAGAATATGTAATAAATATGTAAATCGGATATAAAATGTAATATTAAAATTCTCTAATTAAAAACCATTTACTTAGCAAGAAATAACATTTAGAAAAACTGCTCACTTTCCATCACACAACTTTCTCGTCAGTAGTCAAAGCTTAATCTATTGAAATCCAGGACCGTAATTTAGCAGCCGGACTAATCGCAATAGAAGCCATCGCACAGACTGGCTAGATCTACGACTAGGAAACATACATTGTTGCATCTTCATCGAAGTCTAGGTCGGCGACTCTATGTCGGCGATCGCAAATTTTTCTTGGAAATTAAGGTTACAGATCACAAAACGCAGTGTCAGTGATATTTTGGACACCTACATTTCGCCCATAATGTTGGGAAAATGCTGATTTAAAAAAAATACATTTTTTCATAAAAATATGGAATTAAACTGAAGAAAATTGATAAAATAAGAAAATATATTGTGAAAACAGCAAAATGTGTAAAATATGTAATATAGTACTAAATATGTACAAATATGTAACGAAAAAATTCGATATTGTGTAAGGAGGGCGATGATTTGCCAAGATTACAATTTTGAGAACGATAAGTAGAAAGACAAAAAATATGTAATTACATAAAAATTCGGTCTCTACTTATTATAAGTGGATCTTACAAGAAATTTAAAGAAAAATTTGGAGCCGTTTTTGAGAAAATTTTGAAAATGTCCGGGGGGCTTCATGGAAAAATTAAAATATCGGTTTCCAATTCAAAGGGCCACGAGATCATCAACATCGATCGGGGACTATCAATTTTGGAGAAAATCGGCTGAACGATTTAGTCGCTAGCGTTGTTCACAGGCAGACGGACGGACGGACGTTTTGCTTTCAATTGGGTTTTCGGTGTCAAGGGCCCACAAAGCAGGGATTGCGGCTACACCGCATATTAGAGGATTGTTTTCTCAATTTAGCAAAAAGTGGATATTTCCACTTTTTCTTTACCAGGGCCCGGCAACGAATTTTTTCTTCCGAAAATCCGCCGTTTTTTCGTGCAGGCTTACAAAACTTTCCCTATACGTTTATCACTCCGTATATACGTATGTATACGGGAAAGTAAAATGGCTTTAGTGATGCTTATACTTTAAATAACTGCTTTTTAAGTACAAATATCTCTTTATTTTTGTAATTTGTTCTTCTCATATTCTTTCCTTATCTGTCTAAAATGCCTCCCATCAAAATATTACAAACTCTAACCTCATCATGTCTTGAGAATATTGGAAAATCCCTTTGATCGAAGGGAAACGGCTATGAAGGAACCAGAATGTCCGGATTGGATTGGGCATGGATCCTGAGTCATTGATTCGAAATAAGTAAATTAGGGGCGAGTTAAAATATCTTTCGGAAAAGGCAAGCAAAGGAGCAGATACCAAGCGGTCTGAAGTCTTTCTCAGCAAAATTCGGAGTACTGAAAGTCTAGAAAGGCTGGTCACTACTAAGGGTGGACCTAAGTTGCGGAAACGAATAATTTGACAAACATATCAAAGTATGTCAATTAAATTTCCCGTGAAATGTACTTGTTTGAAAAATGGAAATAGCCAGTATATTTTAGTATAACCAAATGCCCTTGCATCATGACTTTCGTGGACGTAAGTCATTATCAATCCAGGATCTTTTTGCTCTATGCACATTTCCTGTTCCCTCTTTGGGTCACCTTCTGCATGCGTGCGTTTTCCTCGTTACATTTAAATTGCCCATGCTTCTTATGCCAGTAAATTCCATTCGAGTGACTGAAAAAAATAATTACGTAACAATACGTTGGACACACAGAGCGCAGTGATGCTCCATTTTGTATGAAATCGTATCACAACCACGACCGGCACTAAAAAATTTGCAGTTTACCCATACTCTATTTTTGACTTGCAGATACGCTGACGTATTTCCAGGACAGATTTTTAGTCTAAAAGTAAAACTTACATTATTTCGGGCAAAGAATCTCTGGCATATGTGAAATATGGCAGATGAGATATAACATGCATAGTAACATAGATTCATTGTACATTGCACATTTAAAAAAAGTCAATGACATTTATTTTTAATGAGGCTCGTAACGCTGAAAAGATATAACTAACACAATTTTATTGATCTGAAAATAAAGGATACACTCGCTCTCAAGGAAACAAATAATATTTCATAAACCTTCAAGAATACATATCAACTGTTAAGCGACCAGAAACTTTATAACGCCATTGTGAGTGTTGAAGAAATAACATTAAATGTATGTAAGTTATTATTATAATTATGTAATTATATTAAATGTAAAAAAAAACTTTAACTTGAAGCAATCAGGGGTTACAGCGGAAATTCAATAGTTGATGTCGGTGACAAGTTCGCGCGAGTGATACTGTTACATCACTTATAACACTTCTGCTGAGCTCTCACCTCACGTTACCTGAGAAAATATCCAATATGCACCTAAATCTAAGCATATCATGTATTTATTTTCCATAATGCCAGTTTAACATACGGTGGTGAAACGATCCTATTTTTTTCGGTTCTAATATATTTAATTACGTAAACTGCACAGCAAAGTACAATCACTCTCTTTGCTTCTGCGTATATGTCTACATCGCGCGCTTATGTGTATACTCGTTTTGTTATTGCAGCAGCCCATTGAACTTCAACGCAGGGGCTTGAAATGTATTTGTCCAGTCACTCAAAGTCCCCGGGTCAATGACCCCCATCTTGATCAGGGTTTTGTCCAGTTTCCCTGATCCATTGAGCAAATGCTGAGATGGCCCCTTGTTTTGCTTCTGGACGTAAATGTAGCTTCACTATGCACACGTTTTTTTGAGGACTCCTTTTGCTTTTAATGGTAGGAGTCTTGAGCTTGAAGGTGAGTTACTATTTTGTTAGCAATACAGAAAAACCACATTAGCAGTTCATTGACCATTGAAAGTATGTTTTCTATAACTCAGGCGAAAATGTCTAGTTTTTAAATAATGTTGCAAATCTCGCTTTTTCTGGACCTCAAGAAAATGTGCGCAGATAATCTCTTCCCCCCATACGTCATATACAGTTTTTACTGTTTTTGACCAAATAAATATGAAATATCAAATTGCAAAGCTCAATATCGTTTTGCGCCAACCTGTCAACACTCACTTGCCCGCAAGCGAGGGAGGACGAGAGGATCTCCGTGTTGTGCAGCGTGTTGCGCCCGGGGCCCGACAGCGCCAGGATGAAGGCGTACGCCAGCAGCGCCTGGCGGCCGTGCCTCGAGAAGAACTGCGGCAGCACCAGGAACACCATGCACCTGACAGCGACCACATCACCAAGTTGGTTGGTTAAAAAAATTATGGATTTGAGGGCGTTACTTTGCACAGCTTTTAAGGTAAGTAATAGGTGTTGGTTCCTATCGACATATTGCTAATGTATCTACTTAAATCAAAATTATAATTAAAAATACAAGTGGTAGATATTTGTACTAAGACTGTTTCTTCTAAGTGAATGGTAATACAACATTCCTCATTTCAGCAGAGCCTGTGAAGTGAGGAATGTAAAAAATAAGTATGCGAAAATGTCCATAAATAGGAGACGCGTACGCCCAATGTTCACATTAGTCCAATTAACACAGAGCCACGTGCGTTTCCTAAGCCTGAGATTTCGATGCAGTAGTGTAAAAAGTCGCCAAGAGAGAACAGAATCGTTAAATGCACAGAAGAACTGACATTTGCTTGTTCATGATATAAAAGACAATGCAATCAATACATGTGCCTAATTGTTTCCTTTTCTTTTTTGCTTTTGATACTAGCAAACCTTAAATGACACCTGCCGTGTAGCGCCGTGTATCACATTGGCAACACTCAATTCGAGCTCTTCCACCCCTTCGGAAGAGCAAAGGGGGCGCTTGTTCAGAGCCAGTCTCCTGCCCGCATTGGTACAAAGCGAGACACTGTGTACTCGCGACAAATTACGAAACGAACGTATTCAAGTTATCTATTGCCTACAACAAGCGGCAACACAAAAAATCTTGCTAAAAAGGGTCGCCAGTATCATTTACGCAATTCATAACGAACTGAAACCATACGAGTATGAACAAAGTGAAATATATCAAAGAACTGCCATTCAAATCTTGTCGAAGGGTATGTGAATTTTACAATTGTTAAAGTAAAAATTGCATCAGTACTTAATTCACATAAAGGTGCAGTATTACAAAGCATCGTGGTCTTGTTGCGACGCGCCGCTATCTTGCCACCACCCGCAAATCTCCTTGTGGAGTGCAGGCAAAGTCCCACAGTCCTCCCCGTTAAGACATGATGCCCATCTTCAGCGCTGAATGCGGCGAAACAACACAGCTGCGAGCCAGCCCTCAACTCTCGCTTCTAGAGTACAGTATACAATCGCCTCATCAACCCCATCCAGACTGCTGGTTGAACAAATGTGAAATAATTCTACCCACTTCACAGTAACATTTGTTAATCAAGAGTTGTTTGTATGTACATATTTTGTACAATTTCAATGTGTTCACTATTGCCAAATAGACATTAAAACATTATTTATATTTCATGTCTACCAAATCCAAGTCTAAGTGCTCTATTATTCAATGATGAATATTAAAACGTTA
The DNA here is from genome assembly GCA_031308135.1 of Acheta domesticus. Taxonomy (NCBI): domain Eukaryota; kingdom Metazoa; phylum Arthropoda; class Insecta; order Orthoptera; family Gryllidae; genus Acheta; species Acheta domesticus. The sequence goes on along the minus strand of JAHLJT010009419.1, from coordinate 77,036,016 downwards.
ATGTCTAATGAATAATTTCAACATTAATTTCATTCATCAAGCAAATCAAAGCTAAACGAAAAGAACACCAAAGAATTATTGTGATTCAAAGTACTAATCTTCAATTAAAACAACGTTAAGTTAAAATGTTAAACAATTTCCAACTACTTATGTCAAACTATTAATGACTTACTTTAATTAGTCTTAGAATCATTTCATTTCCATTTAGTATTACGTTAATATGTTATTCTATCATTCAAGGGCATTCAAGGGTCATAATTCATGTTGTTAATGTAACTACAGTGTGCTTGCTTAAACATTGAATGTGACATTTCAAATGCAATTTTATATTGCGTTGAATAAAAAGAAATATTCACTGCAATTCTTTCTCAGCTAAGGTTTCTCAACATAGAATGAATGCCGAGATTTAATGGAATTGGGATGTTGGAGTGTTATTGGCCACATCACTTTCTTGTGGTACCTAATATCCCAACATGCAGCTAAACCTAAGCATCTCATGTATTTATTTCTAATAATGTCAATTTAACGTAAATGTTGACTGGAACTATTATGGACGATTTCTTGTTCGAGCACGCAGCAGATCTTTCCAACAACAAATGTTAAGATATTTTTGTCGTATTTTCGTACTTGTACGTGACATAAGGTTTCTGTTTGGCACAACGGTGATGCTGGCGAAAAGAAAGGAAAGAATAAAGATTTAGACGAATTAAGATGTCCATAATGCCAGACACTTGCAGTCTTCGTGTGTTCAGCCTTCAAATCTACGAAGCATTTTAAATGCTTCTTTACGGAACATTTCTGCTGGACTCTCACCTCACGTTCTCTGAGAAAGCGAGCCCCAGTGTGAGCATGGGGCCCATCACCATACATGCTCGAGCGGCAGCCAATTCAGTGAATCGGAGTTGGAGGACCATGAAGAAAAAGATGAGGTAAATTAGGACGCAGCCTCCTGTAACAAAGTCAACTGGTTAATGCAACAGGCAACAAGACTCCGAAAATTGTCCAAGCCCATTTTTACATAATGCTATTGTTAAAAATAAGTTTTACAAACATCACAATTTTATAAAAAGATATTGACGACGATGGATGTTTGCATGCTGGATTAATATACTCAACATACAAAGTACTGCACCCAGGCACATCCGACAGATACGCTGTGAACTTGTCAGGTATGTTGTACACCATCAGATAAACAAATGAATAATGTTTTGTGGTTAGCCGCGTTCACGGGAACTGTGGGGAGAGACGCTACGTGGGGTCCACGGGCGGAATGAGAGGGCCCCGAACGGTCCTAACTGCAAAGGTGGCTCAGGGCATCATCTGTTGTCACTGCAGTGCCTCTGACCGAGAGGTCCTAGGATTCGAGTCCCGGCAGAGGCAGAATTTTCGACACTAGCTACAAAGCTAGGTCGAGTTCAGCAGCTGTCTGAAGGAGAATACTAGCGGCTGGCTGCTCTGACAGACCGCGCGCGATCTTTCCTTCCTCTTTCTTGTCCTATTCTCACTCATTACATAGACACTTTCATTTTTTTTTTTATACTTCATTTATTTGGTTGATTGTATACATAGATCAGTTTATTTCACTATACATATGTATTGGTGGCTTAATTACTAAAACTTAACCTAACTTAATACTAATACAAAGGTTGAGGAAACCATGATGGCACCTCGTTGAATTTATTACAGGTCTGAAAATATTTTGCAAAACATGTGGAATGGATATTTATTTTTGATGCGAGTAGGATGAGTGGGGTTTTTACAGAGGTTGAATGAATTTAAGGTTTGGATATGGTGAATATTAGAGAAGAAGTTATGTGATAGGTATGTAATGTGGTGAATGATGGAATCGAGGTTGAATTCCTTGTGTAATTGGTGATTGATATGAACCAGGTGCATTAGTGATGGTACGAAGAAATTGGTTTTGTACTATTTGAATTTTGTTGATGTTGTTTTTGCAGCATTGATCCATATTGGACAGGCGTAGAGAAGAGTCGGTCTAATTATTGTTTTGTATAGTATTATTGCTGTTTTGTATGGGAGATATTTATTTCTATTAATTAGTGTTTTTAGTTGATGCAGTTTACATTTAGTTTGTATTATTTTGGTGTCTATATGTTGTTTCCAGTTCAGTTTGGTGTCCATATGCAATCCTAAGTATTTGATTGGTTTATTTGGGGGGTACCATGGGATGGGCTCATTGTTTAATGTTAATGGGATTGGTGGGGTGTATGGCCTTAAAGAAAAAATTTTTGCTGCAGTTTTGTTAGGGATTAATTTTATTTTTAATTTGGATGACCAACTGTCAATTTGGTTTAGATATAACTGTATGTTATTTTTAACACTGATTAAAGAGGGATTGGAAGCGAAAATAAGTGTGTCGTCTGCAAACTGTGCTGTTTTTACTGTTGGGTGATTGGGGATGTCTGCTACATACAGATTGAACAGTGTGGGTGAAAGGGGGGATCCTTGTGGTAATCCTGCTTTGATTAACCTGGGGTTTTGAGTGATGATTGTTAATTGTTACTGCAAAGGTTCTGTTGGATAAGTAGCTTTGGATTATTGAAGTGATGTACTGTGGAGTGCCGATTTTCTTTAGTTTGTATATTAGTGCCTGGTGCCATACTCTATCAAATGCCTGTGATATGTCGAGTGATATGAGTATTGAGTGATGTTTTTTTCTGAAATGCTGTATTGAGATGTTCTGTAATTCTAAGGAGTTGGTGTTGTGTGGATATGTGTTCAGTAAATCCAAATTGTTCTCTTGGTATGCTTTTGTTAATTGTAGATGTTTTTTGAGTCGTAGGAAGTATTATTTTTTCGAAGATTTTAGACAGAGATGGAAGGAGGCTAATTGGGCGATAGCTATCGGTGTTTGCTGCATTTTTATTTGGTTTCGGGACGGGATGAATAATGGCATGTTTCCAAGTGGATGGAAAATGGTTTGTTCTGAAACATGAATTGTAAATATTTGTTATGAAAGCAATTGCGGGGGCTGGTAAATGTTTTAATATTGAATTATTAATGCTATCGTGGCCTGGCGCTTTTTTAATCGGGAGAAAGTTAATTATTTGTTTTATTTCCTTAGGGTTTGTGAAATGGATTTTAAAGTGAGGGCCATAGTTAGGAAGGTTTGTAGATTGAATTATTGTGTTGTGTTCCGGGTGCAATTTTGTTGGTTGAGGGTGAAAGTCGACTCAAAGTAATTGGCTATTTCCTCAGCCTTGTCGGTTGGGGTAAATAACTTACCCTTTGGTGAGTTGATAGGTGGAATAATTGATTTCTTTTGTAGTATTTTTCTGGTGAAGTTCCAAATACTGTTGTTTTGTGCATTAAAGATTGTATCTTGTTTTGGAATTTGAGATTTATATGATTTTTTATTAATTTCTTAACTATATTAGTTAATATATTAAGTTCTGTTTTAATTAGTGGATTTTTTGTTACGTTCCACAGTCTTCTGGTCTTATTTTTTATATTTATTATGTCCCTAATTTCTGTCGGTAGAAGTGAATGTCTAATATTGTTGTGAGGTTGTGTATTTATGGGTTGCGTTTCTGTTATGCTGTAGTATTATGGTGTTTAGTAATATTACAGCATTCTCAATTTCTATTGGAGTGTTTAGGATTTTTATTTTAGGTATTAAATTGCTTATTATGTTTTGGAATTTGATCCAGTTTAATTTAAGAGTGTTAATTTTGGGGACTGGGGATCGCGGTGGTGGAATTTGCTGTGTAAGTATGTAACAGGAATGTGGTCTGAATCAAGTTCATGATATGGGGTTGAGTAAAATTGATATTTCCATCTGTCAAACCGATGTCTAGGATGTCTGGTTTTTTATTTACATCTCTTGGATAGTATGTTAGTTCTGTAGGGACAGAATATTTATATTGGTATTGGTTAAAATTTGGGATAGTGTTTTTCCTGCTTGGTTGCTTGTGTGACATCCCCAGTTAATGTGTTTGGCGTTAAAATCGCCTAGAATTAATGTATTTTTATTTGGGGTGAATAGATTAAGTATATTTTGGGGCTGTATTTTTATTGTTGGAGGTTTGTATGCAGCTATTATATTCCATGATTGCTTGTTCAATTTTAAGCTTATTGATACTGTTTCAATTCCTGTGGTGTTTGGTATATTAATTTCGTGATGGTTTATATTATTCTTGACTGCTATTAATACACCGCCTCCTTTTGTTTTCGATCCTGTCATTTCTATAAATTCTGTATTCTGGTATGTAAAAACTTGTTGCTATTGTTTAGATGTGTCTCTGTTATGCATGCAATATCTATATTGTGTGTGTGTAAGTATTGTGTCAGTTCTACTTTTTTGGATGTAATCCCGTTTGCATTCCAATTTGTAAACGATATATTTCTAAGGCTTGTATTGACATAATTGTTATTAAAATAAGCTGTTATTGTATTCTGAATTGTATTGATTATTGATGGTATGAGGGAATTGATGAAGTTAATTATGCTGGACGTTATAGAATTAATAATTGAATTTAAAAGAGGATTAATATTATTATTTTGTTGGTTTTGCTGGGTGGGGTTGCTCCGTGATCTGTTATTGTTAACGAAGCTTGATTGGTTCACAGGGTTGTAGTTCCTAGTAAAGTTTCGCATTGGTTGGGTAAAAGGTAGTGATGGAAATGTTTCTTGTTGGTTGTTAGTGGTTTGGGATTGCATTCTTTGAGATGGATTTCTTGTACTCTGGGTGGGGTGCTTTTCTTTTCAACGATTTCCTTATAATATAAACAGTTCTCATTTCTTACATCTGCGCGGTGATTGCCTTTGCAGAGAATGCAGGAAGGGGTTTCTTTGCTTTGGGGACAAGTTACCGTATAGTGATTACCAGAGCATATTGCACAATTAATTTTGTGGTTGCAATTATTTCTAGAGTGTCCAAAGTCCAAACATCTGTAACACTGTAGTGGGCCTTTTGGTCTTTTTCTTCTTTCGGTGGTGACTTTCAGGTTGCAAATTTGATTATGCTGAGAATTGTTTCTAGTGATTCATTACCGTTGAACTCGGCCGCTATTACAGGAATGGGATGGCTGTCCTTTTGTAGACGTGTGATTTTAACAATGGATGGATATCTTTGTTTTAAATCTTGCATAATTTCACTGTCAGTTAAGGAGAGGTGGACATTTTTAAAAACTACAGAAAAGTTTTTGTTTGCTGGTCTTTGAAGGAATGGAATCTTCTATTAGTGTTTATTAAATATTTTATGATTTTGCGAAAATCTTCTGCAGTGCTGGGATTATTTTCACCTTGCTATTTTTCTGTTCGGCTATGAAGTTTTTAGATACGTTAATTTTAATTTCATTAACGAAAGAGTTGATGTTTGTTATCTCGGCAATGAAAATTGGGGGGATTTTAGAGGTTATACTAGGCTGTGAAGATTGATCAGAATTTAGATATTTGAAGCGGGTATCCAGTGGAGACTCGGTTTCATTAGAGGATAATCCCGAAAAACTATTGCCTACAGGGACATTGTAACAGTATTGCAAGTCTGAGGCCTCACTTTGGTTACTGAAGTTTTGTGCTGCGAAGCCTATGGGAACTTCGGAACCGTCTGTGTATGGTACACTGGTTAACACTGATGAATAACTTTTGTCATTGTCACTGGCACTTGCACTGTGTTTTTTGTTATCGCTGTTGGTAGCGTCCTTGCCTACTGACCTTTTCCTTTGGTTGGGTTCCCCCTGCTGCTGGCTGCCTAAGGTTATAAGCATTGTACCTTGCGATGAATCTTGATAACATGAAGTATCTGATGTCGATGATTCCATGACTGCATCCTCATTTGTAGCACTTTCACTTTGTGATGTAGGTAGATTGATAAAGTTGCTATGGGGAATGTTGTTGGTGTTGTGTAGCGCGTTAAAGAGCATTGCCTCACTACGTTGCCTGTTGATGAATTTGCATCGAATGCCATTGATGAAAGTTATTCGATGCACTGGATTAACACTGAATTTACACTCAAGAAAAGTACTTAATACTAGATGCACATGCAATATAAACTGGTGGGCCGGTAACGGGCGGGCCCGCACCGACGCTAGTGTTCCGACTTTTTCGAGCGCTCTGCGATGTGAACGGTTCGGTGGTCGGGACTGGAATGACACTTTCATTTACGTGCACTACACTACCACCCTTGTCGGAAGACCAGTCGGAAGCTTAGAGCATGTCCGGTTTGGGGCGGTGCCTCCCAGGTGAAAGATACCTGAATTGGGGAAAATCCCCACAAGCGCCACGTAGGTTGGCCGGATCTCGCCATCCAGAAGGAGAAGATCACAGCCACCTCATGCGGTAAAAATATGCACCACACCTTAGGGACTAAAGACCTTAGAAATTCAGGCGACCTGAATCACTAATCGATCAATAAACGGTCCCATCGGCCATCATCACATCGAGAATCGTCTCCAGAGCATTGCCCGCACGTGCCTCACGCCAAGGCGACGAATTCAACGACTGGTTTCCCTGTTAGTCGCGTTCGAGAGGGGCCGCAGTGAGAGGCCGCTAGAATCTGGGTAGTCCTATCGCCGTACTGCGTACTACACCGGTCGTGCGGGCACCCACCATACCTGGCTACTGGCAGAAATCGCTAGAGGAAGCCACACATACACAGAGTTGGGCAGTATCGGAAAATACTTGTATTTAAAATACGTATTTTCGATACTTTTGTAATTTGTATTTTGTATCGAAAATACATATTTAAACATGTATTTTGTATTTGTATCGAAAAATACTTTCTGATAGTATTTTGTATTTTCAAAATACAAAAATACTTTTTGATAATCCGTCCGAACATTCGTTGGGCAAGTAAATGGAAAGGGTCCCGCCACGTGGACAAGTGGAGCCGGGCCTCCCGTTTCTCCGATTACGTTTTCCCCCCGTCGTCGGTTCAACCGGAGATAACCGGAGGAGCGCTGTAATCACGGTGTAAGATATATTTCTTACACCGTGGTTGTAATCGCGAGCTCCGATTCAATTTCTCGGAGAGCAGGCTCCGCGTGCCAGAACGAGTGCTGCCCATAGTGTGTGCCTGGTGGCCCTGTGGTCGTGTGCAGTGATTAAAAACTTGTGCTTGCCGTGTTTTACGAGCTGATATTTCGTTATGGTATATTTAGGTAAAAATCTATTTTTTTCCTGGGTACCTTGTACTAAATGAAGCTTTTTATGTACATTTAGGTTTATTTGAACTAAAAACCGTCGATTTTGTAGCGCCTAAAAGAGCCTATTTTAATATCAATACCTATTCGTGCCTATTCTACATTTAAGAACGTAAAATGAGACTAATTTGCCTAACTTCTTTTCTCTATGACTCCTTTTACTTTTTTCTTCTTTGTCGGCACAACAGACAAGGATGATATTAATTTTAAGTCACTTTTAACAACCTAAATTGCATTCGTCCTCTTTTACCTTTTTATCCCCTTGTCTGATTTTGTCACCTGTAAGAGAGCGAGAAATGAATATACTGGACAAGGATCTAGTGATAAAAGTCTCCACGCTACTACTTTCTGACTTCATGGAGAAGCTTGCCTCCGTTTCTAAGATAAAGCGATTGAATTTACCCGAAAGCAAAGTGATCTTGACCGATAAGAAACATTCATTTTCTCTTGAAAACTTGGAGAATGTATTAGTAATTTATTGTGAGGCAAAATCCGGTTGGAATAATTGTAACTACTAAACTTGTTAAATAGTATTATCGCAAAATGTTCAATACTGATTCTACGTAATATTGATTTATGTTATCTTTGAGAAATATAATAAGTGGTCAAAAGTGAATTTTCTTGTATGTACGAGTTTATTAGTGCCTATTCTACCATTTGAAAAGCTAACAGATGCTGAAAGAACCTTTTTACGCACCTAAAATGCATATTTTAAAACCTAGTATTCATCAGATATCCATATCATTTTGTGATGTATGTTCATACTTAAGTCTGAAAGGCACCTAGTTAATTGTATATATCCTGGCAATATTGTCCCAAACTATCACCTCCCAAGAACTCATGGTGATATCTTTGTATGCTTCGCTTCTTAGCATGGACAAGATGCCTTTCTGACTTAAATATAACATACATCACAAATGATAGGGCCCGTCTAAATTACGTAATGCAAATTTGAGTATTTCAATATCCCCTTCCCCCCTTGTAACGCACTTCTATCTCTACTAATATAGCAGCGTAACGCTGCCTCAGAACCCTCTCCCTCCCCTTTAGCTTCGCGTAATTTATGGATGACCCCATACTGATACCTGAAATGACGTTGAAAATTTATTTGAAATATTTTGTATAAAGAATATTATATTTTATAATAAAATTTTAAAATGTGATGTGATTTTAAATGTGAATTTTGAACGTGAATGATGTTTTTAAAAGAGAAAAAAATAGGAAATAGGATGGAAGTTATTATGTGTAAAACACCGTTGGTTGTATTTTGTATTTCAAAAGTATTTTAAAATACTATTTTGTATTTGTATCTAAAATACTTTTATGAAAGTATTTTGTATTTGGTATCTAAAATACTTTCGGCGAAGTATTTTGTATTTTGTATCTGAATACATTTTCAAGTATTTTGCCCAACCCTGCACATACACCATCTGCATGATCTGGACGTCCATCAGCATCTCTAGAAGGGAGGGACTGATGGATTGTTCGCCACGCGCAGATACAACGGACCGAGGAGGAGGCTCAGTAACATCGACTGATGTCACTGCAGAGCCTCTGACCGGGAGGTCCAAGGTTCAAGTCCCTTACGGCGGCAGGGTTTCTTCGACATTCGATTGTAAGCTATGTCGAACTCAGTTGCTGTATGGAGAAGAATTCTTGCGGCCGGCTTCTTTGATCGTAGTTTCCGTAGTTTCTCTGATCAACACCAGGCGAATGCCGGAGCAGTACCCTAACAAACGGCCATGGCCTGCGCGCGATCTTTCCTTCCTCTTCCTTTGTTCCTATCCTCTCCTCTTACACACACACTTACACTAACATGCACTACACTACCACACATGCCGGGAGAGCGGTCGGAAGCTACAGCTTGTCTCGGCTGGGGCGGTACCTCGCTGATGGGAGATACTTGGTTGG
>JAHLJT010009419.1:76967669-77026842 GCA_031308135.1 Acheta domesticus | reverse complement strand
GATTATTTTTAATATTTTTGCTTATTATAATGTGCAATAATATTTAATTAACATTAAAAAGGATTACTGATACTACATCATTGTGTACACACACAAAACATATGTTAATATATTTTAGCTATATAAGTTACCTTTGTGATAAACCCACTTATAAAATAATATGAACTTCTTTCAATACATTTTGAAATACAATCTTTAAGGAAAACTATGTCTTACAATTTGCACTTAGAACAGAAAATTTATATACACCACATCACTTATACTTTATATTCCACACACTTCAAGATAAATTTTCTCTCTTACTCTTAACAGATTAATAAAGAAATATAAGATTATTCTATATCCAAGTTATTTAGTAATGATATAGTATTGAAGGTACAGTAAGTATCCCATTCTAGAAAAAACACATATGAGAAACATATGGGCAGGCCTGGATACCAATGTGTACATTTTCTTCCCACATGTATATAAAAGGTTTTGCCTACACTAACAGAAAATTGGTTAAAGATGAATTTTTTTTCCATAATACATTAAAACAATCATTTTTCCAAATAGGGAGCCAGGTAGTTCATTGGTTTTATTCTTAATCACCCTTGATAAAGGCTGCATAAAAAGAGATTCCTTCCCGAAAAAATAGCACAGCTCATCAGTGACAGGTGAATATCTCCTGCACTTTCATTGTGTGCTGTTTTGTAGAAGGCACAAAGGCATGCAGTTCTCTTTCAAGAACACATTCTTACCAATGTCATGTTTAGATGAACAGGAACTTATGAGCAGTACAGTTTTTTTTGGTAAGCAGTTTAATGTATTGAGCTTGTACCCATTGTTGTAATATTGCTTTTTGAGAATTATCATTGCAATGTCTCCAAAAAGGAAGTTAAAGCAAAATTTTGGAACATACAAGAAGTTGAGAGGAGTAAAAATACAAGATACTTTAAGTGAAGGTATACAAACTTATAACTTAGCATAGTTCATATGTAAGAGACAAAAATCTCTCTCTTATAACTATAATTGGAGAGAGGCCACAAAATTTAGAAATTATTATTTTCTTTTTGGTTTGTTAACACACAAATCTTCATAAATGTTGAAGTGTTACCATCGAATCTAAAATCAGTGAAAACATGAACATCTTGTGAAAAGTGGTTTTTAACAGTCACCTTCATGAAAACTAATATTTACTACTCAGAACAAGAATTATCCAAAATTTGCTACACAAAGTTAGATTTTACAGGTATTATTCATTAACAAATTGTTAAAATAGATCTGACTGAAATGGAACAGTTAAATAAAAATGTATCCATTTTATATCTGAGTTGCAAGAAATGATTCATTAAAAAGTATCTTATCAATGACATTTGATTGCTTTTTAAACATTATCAAAAATGCTGCTTGATCTTGAACTCAATAAGCTTTACATTTTATAATGAAATCACTGGCTCCCATTATATCTTCCTTGGAAAAATGTTGGCAAAAGTAGATGAATGTGCATACTAAATCAGCTATACTAGTATTACCAGTGTATCAGTTGGCCAGACATAAGTTAAATTTCTAATTATTCACATTTTCTTAAACTAACTCTATTCTGATGTCCAGTGTTTATGTATCTTTGATTTTACACTAGGCTTCTCTTACATTAGTCAATGCATAGAATAGAACAATAGTGTAATTGATAACTTGCAGACTTATACCCCACATCTTGAACAATTTCTATTTGAGTATAACAGAATGCAACATAGAAAGCTCCTTGCAATCACACATAACAAAATATTATTTGAATTATTTGTGATAACTATCCTGACACATAAATTAGAAGTGAAACACGAATTATAATTATTTAATCTTAATTTTTTTCACACACAAAATTTAAATATTTTATATCATTAACTTCTTGATCTGTTGTAACAATGATTATTTAATGTTATATTTATATCAAAGTTGAAGAATTCCATGAAAAACCATCGATCCCACTTTGCACACCATGATTGTTTATTTATGCAAACCATGATTGCTTATAATTGTTTATAAGAAGTCTTACTTCAATCAGAATTCAAATACATTTGCATACAAATATTAATTAAAAAGAAGATGGATTTTATTTTAAATACTAACTTGTATGTACAAAATAGTAATTTATTTTATTTTCAGAACAAAATTTCTGAAGTTATTATTTTAATTTCCTATCATGTCTTATAACAGCATAAGTAATTACAAGCATATTCAGTAAAAATAGGCACCTCAAAAAATAATAAATGCCACTATCTAATCAATGAAATCATTGAAATAAAGAAATTATAAAATCAACATAAATCAACTTAAAGTTTTTAGAATTGAGAAAGATATAAAATTACCTGCATTGAGAAGTGAAACTTTTGAAAAATTCCTATTAAAGTTTATAAAAGCAATACTTTTACAAAAAAGAAACCATGTTGATTTGTTTTAGATTTTTGTAAACTTTACTTAATAGAAAAACAACATTTTTTTAAGTCAAATTAAAACATTTCTTTTCTTTCAAAATTATAAGTAAATCACTAGAAAGTCTCTAATTCCTACTAGATTTAACAACTTGAACAATTGTCATATCATCCTTATTATGGGTGTTGGCTAATACAATTAATTCGTGCTGTGTCATGTTATGAACCTTACGAATTAATTCTAACTTCCAACTTTGGCATCGTGAAAAAGCTCATGAATGAAATGCAAAAAATCAGCAATATCTTGACTTTTGGTCCCATCCAATGGTGTTTCTCCTTTCTTATTTTTAATATCATAATAGGCTCCATATTTGAGTAATGTTTTCACAGTTGCAATATTGCTAGCCACATGCAAAGCTGTATTACCAAGAACTGATGTTCTAGCATTTACAAAATGCTTCAATTTTTCTGTCTTGAACTTTTTCATGTGCATCAACAGAACTTCAGTAATATCTTCGTACCCTTTTGCTGCAGCAAAATGCAATGCAGTGTTACCCTTGCCACTTGAAGCTACTAGACAATCTGCTCCTTTGTCAATCAAGGTGGTAACGATCTCTTTGTGACCATTTGCAGCCGCACAATGAAGAGCTGTTCTTCCACTGCAATCCATAAAGTTTACATCCGTACCACAGTCAACACAAATTTCAACTGTACTTCTATCTCCTGATGAAGCTGCCACTTGTATTTGATTTTCTGCTTGTTGCAAAATCATGGAACTTGTGTAACCTTGGAGAGAAAATTTTACATAAATACAGTTAATTATTTCAGCAATTTGCACTACTTGTGGATGAGCTGGGCCAAGTAAACGTAATTTTCATTTCATGTGAATGTTTTAAAAAATATTTAGGCAAGTAAAAATTTGCCTTGCTTAAAAAATATTGATCCAATGGTAAAAATGGTATTTATGGTATCTGGATGATGTGGTTTCAATTCTTGTCTCTGTAAGATCACAACTTGCCTTAAATGTCCAAAGCTTCTTCGTCTCGATTTGAGAAAGAAGTATTGATGATGTTGTTGTACCATGTTCGTAAAGTGTCAGAGTGCCCTTGCCCAAAACAATTTTCTTTTCTCATACACTAAATTGGTACATCTTCAGAGAGTCTTTCCATTTACCAAGATTATTTAAAACCATTGCTATATGTTCATCACACCTCAAAGTTCTTGGGTCATTATTACCAAATGATTTTTTTTCATCTCTTTAAAATGTCATTATTAACAGAAAGTGCCTCTTCATTTTGCCCCAGCTCAACTAATGCAAGAGCCATGTTAGCTTGAGTGTGGAGGATGTCATTATCATTTGGACCTAATAATTCATTTTGAATTTGGAAGACTTCTCTAAATATTGCTAATGCTTCCTTATTCTTTCCTTGTCTGTGCAGTACTAACCCAATACCACACTTGTTCTTTGTACATCAACATTTTTAATTCCAATAATTTATTTGTTTTTCATATAGACATCTTGAAATACATTTAAGCTTTCTCATAATGTTGTTGCTTGTAATATGTTTTAGCGATCAGTATCTGAGCATCAAAAGAAGATGGATTACCTGAACCATAAATAATCTTTTTTTTTCAATTTCGCTTTCGAGTATTTGTTGTGCCTCTTTGTATCTTTCACCAGCACATAACGCCTCAGCTAAAAACATTTTAGAGGACAAATCACCTTCCAATGCTTTCTTTAACTTCTTAACCTTAGGAAAGTCATTATGAACAGCACAAACAAGTAATGTTTGGTTTTCTTAAATTACAAACATCACAAGGATTTTAATTACAAAAGGATCAATACTTTTTCCAAATCACTAATTATTTTTCCATTGCCATTTTGTACATTTCTAAATGATTCATCCACAAACTTCAGTAAGTTGTGATTATTTCCTCGTTTCAGCAAAATTAAGAGGTGTTTTGAGAGTCATTTTTCAAATTGTAAATTGCACCATTTGATAAAAGAGTTTTCACAATACTTACATGAGAAAAATTTGCATGCATAATGCAAAGGAGAATTGCCTTTTCTTCCAGTAACATTAGGATTAGCTTTATTTCTCAACAAAACATCAATTACTTCATCATATCCTTTCCAAGCAGCATATATCAATGGTGTTACATTAGATTTATTTTTTATGTTGACAACAATACATTTTTTAAGACATGATTCTACCTCTGAAGGATTGTTCTTTTTAACAGCTTGAAACAACTCATCACATGTTTTAAGTAAATCCCTATTTCACCTGTAGTAGCACGTTCAAAAGGATATGATACTGTAAATCCAATGCATTATAGAATGCTCCGGTTTAACAACATTTGCACCACTTCCTTAGACCCACATTTTGAAGCAATGTGTATGGGTGTTGATCCAAGCATATTGGGTTTGTTAGGATCTGCTTTGTTCTCCAACAAAAATTGTGTTACTTCTACTTGTTTGCTCTGTGCAGCATAATGTAGTAAAGATGCACCTCCAATTCCAGTAACATCAATGCTCATATTTTTATTCAAAAAATACTCAACAATGTGCTTGTGACCTTCTCTTGCAGCAATATGAATAGGTTTTAGAACCAACATCATTTGTACAGTGAATGTTTGCTCCTTTATTTGTTAAATATTGGTTAATTCTATATTGCCTTCTTGAGCAGCAATGTGTAATAGTGTAAAATCATGTTGACCACTATGATTCATATTGATTTCACTACTATCCAATAGCTTTTCAACGATATTTGATGGCCTGTGCAACTGCTTGTACCAAAGGCGTTCTGAATTTAAAATCTCTAATATTTTTTCTTGCCTTGTTGAGCAAAAGTATGTGCACAATTTTTTCATGACCTGCCACAGCAGCACGGTGCAAAGGTGTTGTACCATCATCTGCTTGCTTATTGACATTGGCACCATAATCTATTAGAATTAACAGTTTCACTGTATCCATTCTCTGATGCTAAATGTAATGGTGTCATATTAAAATAAAAACGAGATTGTGAATTCACATTAGCACCTTTCATCAGTAAAATTTCTGCTACGATATTATGACCTTTCCTAGCAGCTACATGCAACAGTGAAAAATCTTTTAAGTATGATTCATTTATCTTGAAGTTTTTGTTCTTAATTAACATTACAGCAATATCCTTGAAACCAGCAAAAATGGCAAAAGCTATTGAAACACATTGTTGAGCATTCACATCAGCTCCTTTGGACAACAGAGGGAAACAATGTCTATATTATTATTAAAACAGCAATATGTAATGGCCTACAATTATTGTTTTGTAGAATTTTTGTCACTTACCCAAGAATGTTTCAAAATGGTGGCATAGGCACAGAGTCACATATGGTATTGACAGCATTTTCATCCATTAATTTCAAAATCTTTGTTTCAAATTATCTATTGATGAAAACTGGGTTGAATGTTCACCGCTGCTCACTGCCACTGCATCAATTTCTGAACCATTTCAATCAAAAGTTTCACAACCTCTGTATGATTTCCCATTACAGCAAAATGCAAAGGGTATTAAACCATTTTCATTTTAGCATTGACATTGTTATAATTTTTAATTAAACCTTGAACAACTTTTTTCATAGCCATGGATTGCAGCGTGATGTAACATTGTCAAACCCACTGAAATTAGAAAATTTTGTATCTGCACCTGCAGCAATCAATGTTTCTACAGCTTCCCACACACCAGAGTTCACTGCTGAATGTAAGGGGGTCATACCACACTCATTTCTAATAAATAAATCAGCACCTTCTTTAATTAATATTTGAATGTTGTTTGTTAATCCCAGTACACAGAAAGAATGTAATGGTGTATCTCCATACAGTTCTGAAATTCTTATCAGCTCCATTTTGCAACAACACTTTAATCACATCTGTATTTGTTACAGCATAATGTAATGGGGTATCATTCATGAAGTTCAATGCATTTACATTTCCACCTTTCTCTAATAAATATTGAACTACATTGAATGACCGTTTTGGGAACTTAGATGCAAAAGCTGTACAAACCTCTTTTATCAGAAAATTAACGTGAGCTCCATGTCTAATAAGAAGGTCAACTATTTCCATTCTTCCTTTCAATGCAGCAAAATGCAAAGCTGTGTGCCTTCTACAGATGCAATATCAACAAGTGCACCATGATGTAAAAGAAGTTCAACAATTTCTGTAAATCCATCTTCAGCAGCATAACTAAGAGCTGTTCTATTGAAAGAATTTTCAGTCAAATTAATCTCAGGTAAATGATTTAAAAGAATTTCCACAATTTGTTTATGTCCATTTTCAACAGCGTAATGTAATGGAGTACACCCTTGAATATTTTGATCACTCACATTAGATCCTTCTGAAATAAGTGTTTTCACAACTTCCAAGTGTCCATTTAGGGCAGCAGTATGAAGTGGTATACCAAAGTTGTCATTTCTAGCATTGACATTTGCTTTGTTTCTAAGTAACAATTTGACAACATCCAAAAACCCATTTTCTGAAGCTAAGTGCAGCAAAGTGTAGCCACCAAGAATTTCGAGATGGACATTCATTTGATCTAAAAGAACTTCAACAATATTTGCCCTGTTATTAAAAAACTGCATAATGTAATGGTGAAAGACAATTAGTGTCTCTTTTTTCCAACTTTGCACCATTTTTTAGTAATAAGAGAACAATATCTCTGAAGCCATTCTGAGAAGCAAAATGCAAACAAGTCCTCCCTGAATTGTCAGAGTCATTAACATTCATCCTACGTTCTTTGATAAAAAAGCTGATTATATTCTTTTGTCCATATTTAGCAGCAATATGCAAAGCATTTTGACCATTTACATTCTAAGATCAGTAATCACACCCTGATCAATAACAAAACTTAACACATTCTGTACTCGATCCTTTGGCAGCATGGTGCAAAGCTGTTGACATATCCAAACTTCTAGCCTTTATGTCAGCTCCATTTTCAATTAAACTCTTGACAATGTCTAGATTACCTTCTTCTAAAGCACTAAACATTTCTTTCTGATTTTTAATTATCTTCTTATCTTGGACACATTTAGTTTGTAATTTTGCAATATTGCTACAAACAATATTACCAATTCTTCTCTTATTGCAATTAAACTCATTACTGCAAATAATATTAGCATTAAAAACAAGGGTGCGCAAATAATCACAATACAGTGTATTAGTTATTGAATTATCATGTGCTAAGTGATTACGTAAGTTCTTCCCTAGTAACGTTGGACAATGCTCATCAAGAAACAGTTGATTATCAGTCAAACATTTTCTCTTTTCTTCTAAAATTGCCAGGATATCTAACAGAAGCATTTCCACTGCAGCCATTAGGTTTCTATTATTTCTATTTGGTAAAATTTTATGAATAGTTGTGTTTGTAAAAAACCAATGGGTAATAGTTCTTTGAGGAGTGATATCTTGTGTGCAAGTTTCTATGTCAAATTCTGATTTTTCAGAATTATTTTCATGGATACAAGAAAGTTATTTCTGGTAATGTTGTAATGAAACTCTTCCAACCATTCTACATCACATTTAGATCCCAATATCATGATAATTTTACAGACAATGCATTTTACTTCACAGATTACATCTTCATCTAGTCTTCGTAAAAACACTTTTGGCAAATTTCTTAGATAACTCAATAAGTTGAAACGATATATCAACATTAATTTCTGATTTAAAAAGTTCCATAACTTGTTTGCTGAATTCTTCATTATTCTCAAACAATTTTCGTCAAACACAGAGTAATTCATAATTGCATTCCAATTTTTCAAGAAACAGAATCCTTGAATGTAATCATTCTCTTGATTCTTTGAAATTGAACTTCTATTTTTTAATACTTGATTTAACTTGTTCATCAATTCTTGTTCAAAACTTGTTTTATCTTTAACTATAATATTTAGCTCAGAAATCATCCTGTCACTTTGGAGAGATCTCCTGCCTCAGCTTTTGATGTAAAAATGCTCTTAAAAATATCTTTAAAATCAAAATTGGAAAAAGGTTCCATAATTTGTTTAAGCTCTTCTGCATTATTTGAATTACTAATTATTTCTAGTATCATTCTAATGATACTAATTTTATTCCTAAAAAGAATGTCATTAATTATAGGGTTCAGTCTTTTGATATCATTTTGAGTATTGTTGAAAAAGTTACTTTCATTTCTCTCAATGTTCACCCTTCTTATTAGTGAATGTACATGTGACAAGTTGTCACGTAATTGTGAGAGAATCTTCCTGGTGTTTCTTGTCAATGAACTCACCAGAAGCTCACTAGTATTAGAAGAAAGTCGAGGTGATTGTAAAGTGTTTTTCAAATTTTCTCCTAAAATTTGGAGAGTCCTAATAATAACTAATTGTCCCTCAGTAGTCGTGCAGTCAGCAGACATTGCCATTTCTATGTACTGATTCATTATCTTCAAAGAATGATGATCCCTAATTTTTCATAATCACTATACAAATTTTTAAATTCAGGAGAGTTTTTTAGAATAACTGCAACTATCTCATCTCGTTTCACTTGAGGTATTTCTCGGAGTTTTCTAGTGCCTGAATTCTGTATTCTGTTGGTTTCTTGATGCAAATGTTTGGCAAAGTTTTCTAAATGCAAGAGCATTTTTTTCTTGTTCAAACAATACAATTAATGAACGTTCATCATCATGTTGTCTTATTGAGTTAATAAAAGTTATTAAACAAAATTCAATTTCTTCCCATGGAATGGTATCATAACAAATTTTAAGTTGTCCTTTCAATATATGTACATTTTGTGCAATGTATTTTAATGTTAACAAAATGTTTCATCAACTTCATTTTCACAATATTCACTCAGAAGAAATCCAATATTTTCAAGAAGAAATTTTCTTCTTTCAATTATGTCTTTTTTGCTGAAATGTGATGTATTTTTATCATCAGTCCAAAAGCGAATACTTAGCAATTTATTTTCAATAAAGCTTATCACCTGCTCTGAAATTTGCGTGTTCTTTAATTTTAATTCTTCATATGCTGTTGACAGCAAAAAGGCCAATTGATGAGACAAGACACCAGGCCATTTATTAACAAGTGTTTCTGTAAGTTCAACACTTCCTGAACGTATAGCATAGTAGAAAGCATTATGATGTTCTCGGTCTTGATCAGACGCAAGAATATTTTTTTCCACTTATACAAGCAAAGTTTTTGAAGATGGTGTCATTCTGGAAGATATGCTCTAATATATCACTTTTGTTTTCTCTGCATGCAATGATGATAATGTTACTTCCTCTTAAGGGATTATCAATAAGATTATAATTAGTTTGCAACGTTTCTCTGCTCGATAATTTATTTACTACACAGTTGACAAGTACACAGAGTTCCTTAAATCTATGAATATCATTTTTTACTAATGCTTCATATATATCTTTCAATAATTGTATATGGTGTTGAACAGAATTCACATCACACTGGTTGTACTTCGTACAAAATTCTTCCATTATCAAAAAATCTTCACCGTTCCGATAGTTTCCAAACTGGGATATAGTGCAATAGAACCAGAACCCACATCAGTTATCATCGGATATCATTAGAACAAAACTCGTGACTGTCACGAATCACTAGTTTCACGATTAGGCATCATACGTAGGCTATAATTTACTAACAAAGGACAGATTTCATATATTGATTAACAAAGGAACTGAAATAGCACGCCAAGAAAATAATAATTCTCTAACACTGTTTTCGATTGCCAGTAAATTTTTACTCAGAATCTCACACACACGATTTGCGCCCCAGATTCACAATGTTGAAATCACTTATTAGCGAAATAATTGTTTTAAAATATATAGGTCCCCGAATTGGACTTCAGGCAGGGCCCATAGGACTACACTTGCACTTGGTGTTCAGATAGAGAACTACTGCCGGCTACTGGTACGCTACTAATCAAATCGAAATTTCCATTCCGATAAAAACGAGAGTCCAAGGATATCTATCCGCCGCCGGGGCTTCCCCTCCGCCGCCGGGAATTCCCCTCAGTTTTGTAACACAGAAAAAGAAGTCCGCTTCGCTCTGGGACGCGCAGCTTGCATAAGACCCTAGACACGGCGACATTTGAGAGCCAGTGACTCGAGTATAACAGATTCTTTATTAATACCCATACTCGCCAATTCGCAATGGGGGTGTGGTCGATGTGCAGCATTAGCAGAGTATTGTTTTCAATTTGCATAAGTTGCTTCTCCTGCAAAGGACGCGTTTGTACTCCTCAATTGCAATCCGCCACTACGCCAATCCGCCACTACGAAAATGTTCAGATGAAAATAATAAAAGTTGCACACCACAAGAATAGTTTAAAACTTCGATAATGAAAAACAATGTATTTTACCTCGATTATTCTGCTCTCAAACTGGTTCAACTGTTGCCCCCGGAATTGAAAACAATTTATTTTTCGTTTAGTGAATTAATTACTCGATAATTCCAAGAAAAATCGTTGGTTATCACTACACTAATTGCATGCGTACAATTCAAAGTACAAATACCAAACTACAGATCTCAGGAACATGTTAAAAATCGGGAATTTAAGTTACAAGGGAAACAAAACCTAGCAGAGCTACAACAGCACGTACTTTCTTGCATTAGTAAAAGTTATGTAATATTATAATACCGCAATTATTCTCCATAATAACACATCTCAGCAATCACTTGAAAAATGCATAATTAATCGTACCGCTTTAGGTGTGAAAACTAGTTATTTTAAAAGCTAATAAGCCCCTACTACATCAACACAAATTGCTACAACAACCCAAAACTGCTTTCCATACTCCATAAACATTGCCCAAATGTTATTCCGAAAATTTCAAACTGTAGCGTTGCGACGATGCCCACGTATTGCGCTAGGTCCATCAAGCTGGCCCGCCCACTATAGCAGAATCAAACCAAACTAGTACCAGAATTTTTAACTATTTTATTACTAATTATTACCGCAAACCCGATTTTTTTTGCGGTAATAAATTAGTAATAAAATAGTTAAAAATTCTGGTACTAGTTTGGTTTGATTCTGCTATAGTGGACAGGCCAGCTTGATGGACCTTATTGCGCCGTATCTCGTGAAAGATAAAAACAAAAAGAAGCGCGGGAAATCCGAATTTGCAATTTTGAAGAAGCAAAAATTACCCGAAACCACCATTTCAAAAAATGTTGGCAGAAGAATTTTAAATTTTCGAAAACTTAATCGTTATCATTAATAGCCCCTGTGCTCTCAAATGCAATAATGTAGACAAAAGAAAGTGGCAAACATGTCATGTCATTCGGTGCATTTAGCATTAATTGTTCAAAAGGTTGACGAACAAATTTGGGGTCGTTTTTGAGAAAACATCGGAGAGTTTCTGAATGTGCAGATTTTTTAGCTATTTTTCAGTGGCGTAGCGTCAGGGATGCCGAGCATCCCTGCTGAGATGCCGAGCATCCCCGTATACAATATTAATGAAGAACCCTAAATACTGTATTGAGAATCTTACAAGTGGTCCCGTTGAGCGAAACACGTTTTGTATTAATTTAAAATTGATTTCCTATGATTGAATTCGGTGGATTGTTGAAGCTGGCCTGTGATTGCTTGGAAGCTAAAATGCTTCTAGCGTCTACCGCGAGATTGCGACGAGCAATGACGCATGCGCAGATGGCGAGATTCCCCTCTCCCCTCTTCACCCCTGGCCCAGAGAAATCAGACTGCTTTACGCTAGCATCCAACTGCCGAAAGAAGCTCGTTTGTGCACGAGAGCGTAGCACACTTCAGGCGGTCAGTAAATTCTCTCTCTCTCTCTCTCTCTCTCTCTCTCTCTCTCTCTCTCTCTCTCTCTCTCTCTCTCGCTCTCTCTCTCTCTCTCTCACTCACTCACTCTCTCGAGAGTCCTCGCTTGGTCATGGGCACAAACTGTAGAAATAGTGCCTGTCTTCTATTTCTTAATTAATATCCAAGAAATTGAAGTATCCCTTAAATAGATTACATATGATTTTAGTCTGCAATGTATAAATTAACAAGTGGTCTCATTGACAATCGTTTATAAGAATTACAGCTGAGCCATTGTATAATTTGCTTTCAAGACATCGGCAGTCCTGATTGCTGTGAGGATTTTGTGGGAAGCGCCTACACCGTCGTAAGCAATCGAGATCGTGGAAGTAGGTTCCAGTGTATCTGCCTTGTGTTGCGTTCGCCTGTTAGATGAAGTAGTCGATAGTGATATTTTGTGCGTTATTGTTGAGCATCCCCAAACGTGCGAGTCACGCTACGCCACTGCTATTTTCACAGAAAAGTTTTGAGTTTTCGAGAAATTTTATAACATTTGAAGCACATTTACTCACACATACTACATTAATGTAAACAAATCGCTGGTAATATAAATACACCGATGTGGGAGATATTTTAAAAAATTACAATTGTGAACTAAAAAAAACAGTACAACAACAAATGGCATGGCATTTATGTCATCTTTTATGGTGCATTTAGTATTGTTCAAACATAAAGTAATATTCATGTACATAATTCATACATAAAGTAATATTCATTCATAAAATAATATTCATTATATATGGGCCCGTCCATAAATTATGTAACGCAAATTTGGAGTATTTGAATATCCCCTCTCCCCCCTGTAACGTACCCGTAACGCGCGATTGAACTCTCTTTTAATAATTACGTAACGCTTGCGATAACCCCCTTATAAATGCAAGAAGGGAAAATAAATTGTAGCTCAGTCAAAAAATTGAATTCATTTTTTGGGTTGTTTATTAAAATTTATGATAATTAAAGTCTGAATTCATTGTCGATGCTGACAGAACCTAACAATAAGATTGGGAGCAAATTTTGAGTGAAGGAAAGCGAGAAAATGTCTGATCAAAAGCCGTGCACACGCCGTCATTTTGGATGGCTCATGAGCGAGATTCTACTGCGCCAATTTAATTATAAGTGTTACGTGATACTGATTTTTATTCAAGTTGCTGAAATAACTAAAGTTGTTAGTTGTATATTGTTACAATAAATGGAAATATTTTTTCAACTTTTTGTAATCTGTAAGTTTACGAAGAAAATATTGAAAACTGATATGAAGAGTATATGTAGAGTCTATTTAAATTTGTGCTGTAGACTCTCGCTCTTGCATCATCCACGACGGCGTGTGCGTAGATGATCAATCATTTCTCGCCCAAGCATTCTTCTTTCACTCACAACTTGCCTCAATCTTATTGTCAGGCGCAGCCAGCAACGCTAATTTATACTTTAATTGTCATCAATTTTAATATCCAAAACAAAGAAAATAAATTCAATTTTTTTACTGTGCTATAATTTATTTTCACTTCTTGCATGTAAAGGGAGGGGGGATGTCGCGCAAGCGTTACATAATTAATTGTTGGAGGGGGTCAAGAGCGTGTTATGGGTGCGTTACAAGGGGGAGAGGTGGTATTGAAAATACTCGAAATTTGCGTTATGTAATTTATGGATAGCACTTGTACACTATACGGCATTTCGAAGCCCATGAGCTATTTTCCCCTTTTCGTTTCGGTGCGAACAACAGTGTCCTGGTAACATCAAAGCCCCTTTGATTTCTTTCCAATATGTTCAATGCAAATTGAAATAGTGAATAAAGAAATCAAAAACTGCAGTGCGGCACAAATGTGTCGTTAATAATGATGGCGCACGGCGCAAGTATAGCCGATTGTAGTGAAATAGTTAACTTGAGCGAAGCAAAGTTCTCAAAGCAGACATTTCAAGAATTAATCGTATTTAAATTAAAAGTATTTTGGATAAAAAATTTACGAAGCTATGGTCATTTGAAAACAGTCTATTTCTATGGTTTTAATCTAAAATTGGCCTTATTCGGACCAATGTCGGACAGAGTCAAACAATTAATGTTTGTTAATAATTGATTAATGTTTGATAATCATAAAATTGTTGTGGGATAACGTGTGCACTACCTCAACCTAAAATCCGTTGATAAAATACCATTAATAATAATGATTCATTGTTTCTAAAATGTAGCGAAAAAAGATCAAAAATTGTTGTATTTATGAGGTTTGTGGCACCCCTAAACCCATTTTTAAAACTGTTTTATTGGTGCCGATGTTCTTGAATCGAAAATTAACTTTTTTCGCTAAGCTGTTGAATTCTATTTTTTATACAGCCTAAGGTGCGATACAACGATAAAGACCTGGTATATATGTATGTGTATATATATGTATATTGTTAGTCCTACAAATGTGAAAGTGTAATCATTTTGTATGCATGGTACCCTCTACCTGCCTGCCAACAATGATCGCAATCCTCTTTGTCCTGGGTGCATCTTTTTTTATGACGATGAGTGTATACACAATATTTATTGCGCTACACGGCCACAGACGATACATGTCAGTATGGCGTAGGGCCACCATGTTAGCGAACACACGCGTTCAAACGTTGCGGAATGGGTCTCGAATGTCAGGTCAGAATTACAGGTCTCGAATGAAGTCCTGTGCTAGTCCATCCCATGCAGCGTGCACCTGAGCGCGCAGTTCTTGCAGATTGGTGGGTAGGGGTGGGATCCTGATCGCACGCTCCATAGTACCCCAAACATTCTCAATCGGGGACAGGTCTGGCCAGTGGCGGTGGGTGAGTTAAATGTAAGGGTGTTGCATACGCAATGGTCGTGAGGTGGGTCTTTCCAATATTTCCCGATTAATGAACACAATTATTGATTAACAGACACAATTACTATTTAAATTGTTTAAGAACAGTTCACCTTAAATTTCAAATATAGTTTAAAATATTTGGATTTTGACGAATAATTGTAAATGAATGTAAAAACTAAAAACTACTATAAGAAGGAATGACATGAAAAATTATCGTTTCCATTCCAAGAAACGGATTATAAACTTTCCTCGGACGCGCCCCCCACGTGTGACAACGCGCCGTGAGAGCGAGGCCGCGCAGCCGCTCCGAAATCGAGCTGAGGTCGGAGTAACATCCGTTGCCGGCGATAGGTCGCCCACGCAGCACGTCCGGCGTATCGCATTCCTTGCAATATACACGACTGATATGTGGACGTTGGCCGGCTGCTTTTCTGCGGTCAAGGAGCACGCTGTCTACTATGCTATAGCAGAGCCATCTAAAGCTAGGAGCGCCCAGAAACCAATCTCGACCAAACCATATCCAAAATTTTAGGCTAATTAAACGCTCTATTTCCGAATTTTAGGCTCCTCTGGATTTCCGAAAATCGTGGGCTGTGCTAGCTTCAGACTAAAGCTAGCAGCGCCCACCCACAATCAATCTCAAAATCAATTGTAAAATCTGAAACACAAAATTTAAGAATAATTTTAGGCTCTTGGAAAAAAATTATCCCCGCCTTCAAATTCCAAAAATCAGGGCTGTACAAAGCGAAACATTTAACATTGGTTCTTCCGGCGAAAAAACACCAAAACCAAACAACCTTGTAATAACGAAGTGTACATTCTATTTTCTCTCAATTTTTGGGATGTTGCGTGAACCTGTGAACCTTATAAAGAACCGCCTCTTGGTCTGACAATGCTGCTGGCCATGGCAGAGTATCCACGGCTGCAAGGCATGCTCGGGAGATGGCCACAGTATGCGGATAATACTTTACATACGTGGAATATATTTGGAACACAAATATGTGTAGAAGCGTCACGTTTCCCCACAATTTCTGTTACTCAATCGCCTCCCTGCAACATATATGTCAGCTGTTTTCGTCCTTGGAAGAAAATCACCCTTGGAAACGCTGACGTCATAGTGGTCAATACCTGGAAACAGTAACGAGCGAAACGGCCGCGCTTTTGAACGCTACAAAAACCTGTAGCGTCTCCTACTCAGTGAGCACGAGCCTTTTTACTTTCCCGTATACGTTCGTATAAACGGAGTAATATACGTAGTAAAGGGAAAGTTATGTAAAGCTGCATGAAAAAACGGCAAATTTTTGGCAGAAGAAAATTAACTGCCGGGCTGTGATAACGAATAAGTAGATAAATCCAGTTACTAAATTAAGAAAAAATCCTTTAACACGTGGTGTAGCCAGAATCCCTGATTTGTGCGTCCTTCATACCGAAAAACCAATTTGAAAGCAAAACGTCCGTCCGTCCGTCACTAGCACCTAAACCATACTTACGATTTCTTCCAAAATGAATATTCCCCCCTTCGATCTGATTCTACTCGAGACGCCGCGATTTTGAAAAGCTTTCTTCAGAATTTGGGGATACTTTACATGAAGCCCCCTGGACATTTTCATTTTTACTTTCCCGTATACGTACGTATACACGGAGTGATATACGTAGTATAGGGAAAGTTATGTAATGCTGCGCGAAAAAATGGCCAATTTTCGGCGGAAAAAAATTAATTGCCGGGCCGTGAAAACGAATAAGTGGATAAAACCAGTTGCTAAATTAAGAAAAAAAGAATCCTCTATCTCGTGGTGTGGGTCAAATCCATGATTTGTTGCTTCTTTATACTTAAAAATCGATTGACGGCATTCCGTCCGTCTGTCCGTCTGTGGTCAACGCTAGCGCCTAAACCGTTTGGTCGATTTTCTTCAAAATTGATATTCTCCAGTCGATCTGATTCTAGTCGAAGCTTTGTGATTTTGAAAAAGATTCTTTAAAATTTGGGGGTACTTTATATGAAGCCCCCCGGGATTTTCAACATTTTCTCAAAAACGGCTCCAAATTTTTTCTTTAAATTTCTTGTATGAATAGAGGAAAATACACTTTTTAACATGGCATAGGTCCGATTTTCACGTACAGCTCTGAATTTTCGAAAATTGTGAAAGTTTGAATTTTTTTCGGCGTCTTTCTCCAACTACAAAATTGAAGATAGAGATTTTTTCTTCAAATAAAATTTGTTCTGCATATTGAGTTCTTTAATAAAGGTCATGTAAATGTTTTTCACAATTTTGGTAGTTTTCGTGCAATATTGCGTGCAATATGTGCAATTTTAAAAAATTACAAAAACAAAATTTTCTCAAAAACGGCTCCAAATTTTTTTCTTTAAACTTTTGGTAGGGATAGTGGTAAATGTACTCTATCAATAACATAAAAGCCATTTTGGTCTATCGGTTGGTTTTTTCAAAAATTACCAAAATGTAAATTTTTTTACTTGTCTCTCACGTCGTTAATATTTACATTATCGGCGATTTTTTTACATTATTATATTTACGAGTATATATGCTTTAAATAATGTCAAGTAAAGTTTCTCGAAAACACTACCGTTTTCTGTGAAAAGTAGCTCAAATTTCGGCATTTTCAGAAATGCTCAAACGTCATTTTCTCTATATGGCTGCAATTTTTTTCTTGAAACTTTTGTAATGGATAGTGCTAATTACACTCATTAGTATAGCGTTAAGTTTATTTTGAGTTTTTTTTTGTTTTTTTTCAAAAATTATATAAATGTAAATTTTTTGAAAGATCTCTCACATCTTTAATATGCACATTATCCGCAATTTGCAAAGATGATTATATTTGTGAGTGTAAGTGCTTCAAATAACTTCAAATAAAGTATTTTGAAAACTCAAAAATTTTCTGTGAAAATGAGCTTCAAATTTCGCATTTTTAGTAGTGCTAAAACGCCATTTTCTCTTAAACGGCACATAATTTTTAAAAGAAAATTGCCATTTACGGCTAGGTTTTTGTGTTCTTTAATATTCTAAAATTAATGTTTCTGTTCTACCAATAGGAAACCGAAAAATTAAGAAAATGACAAAAAAATGTACTTTTGGCGATGATAGATGGTAGCTGGCAAGAAAGAGTATGTGGCAATTCCGAATAGCTAGCGAAGACCCAGGAAAATAGAAAACTAATACGGGAAAGTCTGTGCCATTCTGTAGCACCACTATTTTTTTCAGAAATGGCTCCAATTTTTTTTCTTCAAATTTCGTGTATACTGCGATTTTTTGTAGGAAGAGCTCTCAAGATAACTCAATCCCATCTTCGCGATGGAATATGTCACGGCATTCGCGTCTTTTCTCGATCTTGCCGGTAAAGTCGCATGATCGCAAGCACTGCTTCATACGGTTCGCGATCGTGCGAAATCTAGCGGAACGACTGTGAATGACACGAACTGCCGTGACATATTCATCGCGAAGATGGGATTTGAATGGCCTTGAGAGCTCTTCCTACAAAAATCGCAGTATAAGAATAAGAATAATTCGTAAAACACACTTAAGGTCGCTTAAGTCCGATTTTCACGGTTAACTCTGAATTTTCGAAAATTCCAAAAGTTGAAATTTTTTTCCGCCTCTTCCTTCAACTACAAAATTAAAGATAGATATTTTTCCTTTAAACAAAATTTGTTCTCCATAGTAACTTCTTTCATTAAGGTCATGTCCATTTTTTAAAAAAAAATAGTAGTTCTCTCGCAATTGTATGTGCAATAAGTGCAATTTAAAAAAAATCACAAATACACGATTTTTCAAAAACGTCCGCAATTTTTTCCCTAAATTTTGGTAAGGATATTGCCTAATGTACTCTCTGAGACGACATAAACGTCATATTGCTCTATTCTTTTGTTTTTTCAAAAATTAGAAAAGTTATATTTTTTTTCTTTTTTCTCACGTCGTTTATATTTACATTAGCGGCGATTTGTTCACATTTTACGAGTACATGTGGTTTAAATAATTTTAAGTAAAGTTTCTCGGAAACCCAACCATGTTTTGTGAAAACTGTCTCAAATTTCCGCATTTTCAGAAACGCTCAAATGTTATTTTCTGATAAATAGCTCAAAATGTTTTTCTTCAAACGTTTCGAACGGATAGTGCAATTGCACTCTTTATTATGCCGTAAAGTTCACTTTGGGTTATTTTTTTCGTTTTTACAAAAATTACACAAATGTATTCTTTTGAAAGATCTCGCACGCCGTTAATAAGCACATTTCCAGCAATTTGGAAACACTATGATATTTTTCGAAAACTCAAACTTTCCTGTGAAAAAGAGCTTCAAATTTCGCATTTTTAGTAGTGCTTAAATAATAATAATAATAATAATAATAATAATAATAATAATAATAATAAAATATCTTTATTTCTGGCGAGGCTCAGGCCATAAGGCCTGCTCTTCCGCCTAACCACTAAAATATTTACATTTACAATAAGTACAATTGAGGAGTTCGGGTGGAAACAATGGTAGCTGACATTTCACGTTAATTACGAAAGTGCAATGATCGTATTAGGTAATAGAAATGTGCTGCACACAACTAATGAAACATAAAGTATGAATATATTTTCGTTGGTATTTTTAGAACTCTAAAACTAACATGCCCATGAGAGCCCATGTTTCTTACTTTCAAGAAGGATGTGGAATGTTAATAATTTTACTTTCGCAAAATGTCAGAAATTATTACCTACACCCGAATGCCTCAATTGTTGACAAATTACAAGAAGAAAGGAGGGCAGATTTACATGTAAATCTGGGATGCAAGACTTAGGGACCATCCCGGCATACGCCTTAAGCGATTGAATAAACTCAGGAAAACCTCAATCAGGATGGCGGCTTAGGGTCGTAACACAAGAAAAAAATCAGTGTGAAAAAATAGAAAGATTAAAGGAAAAGGGTAAATGACAAAAGGAAAGTAGAGTGCGTTAGAGGGAGTTAAGGGTACAGGCTAAAAGGAAGCAGAGGGAGAAAGAGAGAGGGAGTTAGAGTTAATTATGAAATTAAGGAGAGTGGGAAGGGGGAACGATGATAACAAAGTTTTTCGTATACATAAATGTTTTCCAGATGTTTTCTAGATGACGCAGAAAATGGCTGAGGACTAGAAGATTATCTGTAACAGAAGAAGAAAACGGAAACAGAAAGCAGGGCGGATGTACAAGAAAAAAAAACATACCAAGAAAGATCATACAATACAAAGACTGAAAATGCGTTAAGAACTTATTATATAGTACATGTAACATACTTGGCTTTTGGGGATTCAGCGATAGAATAAAGAGGAGAAAAGTGCAGAAGAACAGCTTGACGTCTTGGAATGTAACCGAATTTGGTCAGTGGTAATCGCGTACGTGGTGTTTAATTAAGGTGTGAAAGTGGAAATAGGAGTTTGTGTTATCTATAATTATTTCATTTACTCCAATCACTTAGTCGAGTCTTAAATTTTCTGAAATCGCTAATTTGTTTGAGATATGTGGGTAGTGACTTCCATATTCTAATTACAGATACAGTAAATGACTTACTATAGGATACCGTATTGTGCCGCGGTATGCCATAGTAATCGCGAGGAACGTGATCGTTCAAGCGTCAGCAATTTTAAAGTTTTGCAATAATTGCGTTTGATAGCAATTATTCAAAATTTTATGGAGAAGAAGAAGGCGATTGAGAGAATGTTTGTTTGACCGTAAAACTCAGATACATGATCGTATCTTCTAAGATCGAATATGAAGCGGACGCATGCATTTTGTGCTATTTGTAATTTGCGTTGTTGCTTGAGCTTTAAGTCCGTAAGCAGAAAATCACAATAGTCGAAATGAGGCATTATAAGTGAATTTACTAGACTTACGCGAGTGTTAATGGGTAGTAGTTCTCTGACTCGTTTTAGGGAATGGAGGCCTGCGAAGACTTTTTGGCAGATCTTACCTACTTGTGTGGTCCAACTAAGTGTGTTGTATAAATGTATTCCTAAGTTTTTTACATCGCTACACCAGGGAACAGGAGAGTTACCTAATACCTATGCTAATTTCCGGAAGGGAGGATTTCTCCAATTTGTTCAAAGCGATGCGAGAGCCTATCACTAAACTTTGTGATTTCATTGGATTTAATAAGAGACCAAGGGCTTTGCCCATTTATTGAGAGCATTTAAGTCATCGTTATTTTCTGGGCTAATGAGTTCAACTCCGATGGGTATCTACTTATATAGATTTGTAGGTCGTCAGCGTACATTTTGTGTTTACAGTGATTGAGGCATTGTCCACGTCATTTACATAAATTAAAAATCCTAAGGGTCCTAGAACTGTTCCCTGCGCAATATCACGGGAAGTTTTAACAGCAGCGGATTGTTTTTCACCAGATACAACGATTTGCTGTCGATTTGAAAGATATTGAGTGAACCATCGTATTGTGGGTTTAGCAAAACCCAATATTTTCATTTTTTCAATCAGAATTTCGTGATCGACCGAGTCAAATGCTTTACTAAAATCTAGAAGAACAAGTATTGTTAATTTACCTTTGTCAATGGAGATTCTAGCTTCTTCAATAATATTTAAGAGAACAGTACCTGTGTTTCTGCCTGATCGGAAGACATATTGTTGATCGCTAATGAGATTTTTGCTTTCGAGGTAACTTATAATTTGACGTCGCGCAATTTTTTCTAGAACTTTTGAAATTTTAGGTAGAATACCTATCGGTCTGTATTCAGGAGGGTTTGTGGTAGTTTTAGGAAGAGGGTGGACAAGCACGGTTTTCCAAGAGTTTGGATACGTATCACTTGCTAGGGAAATGTTTACAATGTCAGTTACAATGGGATATATAACTTCGGCACTGACTTTTAATAATTTAGCATTGATATTATCTGTCCCTGAGGCGTTTGATTTGAGGCTCTGAATGGTTTTAAAAATTTCATGATTTGTAGATGCAAAAAAGAATTCTTCCTGAGTGTGTACCGAAACGGATCGTAAGGTTGAGAGAGTTTTGTTTTTGAGAAATGATCGAAGTGAGGAGCCATGTTAGCAAAACGCTGGTTAAGAGCATCAGGGGTGTATCGATTTGCGATGGGGTTCGTGATTTGCCTAAGCCTAAGGTGGCCAGCGATTTCCATACTTGTTTTGAGTCTCTGTAAGTGCCAAGAATACTACGATAATATTTAATTTTAGCGTTCCTAGATTTTTGCGTTACAAGATTTCTCATTTCTTGTATGCATCTCTGTCATGTGCGCACTTTGTATTACAAAATACATTAAAGGCGGCATCTCTCTGTTTCATTAAACATACGTATTTCCTCCGTTAACCAGGGAGCGGGGGGGCGTGTCGCGCGAGCTGTCCTAATTGGAATATGCCTATTAAGAAGTTCCGTCAGTAAGCGCGTAAAAGTATTTACTTTTCTATCTATACAATTTTTCTTTTCTTCAAACGCCATTTTCGTGAATAAGGCTCCTAATTTTTCAAAGAAAATGGCCATTTAGGACGGGTTTTACTGTTCTTTAATATTTTAAAATTAATATTTCCGTTCTACCATTAGGAAAACAAAAATTTTAAGAAATATACTTTGGGCGGCGACAGATGGCAGCTGGCAAGAGTATGTGTCAAGTCGAATAGCTAGCCGAGACCAAAGGTAATAGAAAGCTAATACGGGAAAATCTGTGCCATTCTGTAGCACCGCTACTACTTTATGGGTTAAACAAGGCACACTATTTACGGTATCTAATTGACATCGCACTATATGTTTATGTCTTCCATAGTACATACCTTCTTTAAGAATATCTAATTTTGCATTACTGCTCTGGCAATATTAAACACAAAACAATAATACACAGAAGGAGGTTGGATCTTGAACAATAAACCTAATTGTTTTATTAGAAATCAATTTCCCATTATCTTCTAGCGTACTTGAGAATTAAATAGAGTTTTTAATAGGACATTTGGAGTTTTTCACTCACCGTTTTCCTGCCTTATGTAACTCATCCACTTCTGCAAAACCATGTGCTCGCCATGTCGCATCGTTTCGCACGAATCTGGTTGAATTCTAATTATCGCGTTACAGTTTCGAAACTATGTTTTTTCTATGTGGAAGTACACATTATACTCTATAACGCAGTTTCAAGAAAAACGTACTTTCGCAACTACATATAACACATGCAGAAAATACATGTGAAAAACTTGGCTTCCTACAATGTTTCAAAGTTGCGAAAGAGTATCTTGTCAGTACTGATCTCGTAAATCGTCTCGTAAATCACGTTCTGGATCAGGACTATTGCAAACATGCGTGCGTATGTAGTGTAGTCAAGAGGTCCCCCTCCCCAACCCGTTCTGAAGTTCCAGTGATTAGCACGTGAGCACTAAGATTCCCACACCGTTTACTGAAAGAAGAGGTTCTAGCAGGAGGCGAAGGTGGAGCTTTTGGAGGGGGTTACAGAAGCAGACAATGAGATGTCAAGAGATGCGGACGCCAGAGTCACAACACTGCCGGCCGAAATCTCGCATCTTGTACACAGCACATGGTGAGAGTTCAATGACCTCGGTTACGAAGTGAAGCCGTCGGAAGGGATGTTTCTCGGCCTATCACATCCATGGAGGTGACAGACATCTACCGGTAAGCGCATGGAACTATTACTTCGGTTTTTCTTTCTTGGCACACGGAGGGGTTGCCAATAAAATGGAATATCTCACGGTATTTCGCGTCGTTCTCGGTTGTGCCGCTAGAAGTCGCATGATCGCGAGTGTATCGAGCAGTGCTAACGATTATGCGATTCCTGGCGGCATAATGGAGAACGACGCGAAATACCGTGAGATATTTCATTTTATTGACACCCCCCGTGCGCCAAGAAAGAAAAACTGAAGTATAGTGGTGCTACAGAATGGCACAGACCCTCCCGTATTAATTATATTTCCTTGGGTCTGGGCTAGCTATTCGGAATTGCCACATATTCTTGCCAGCTGCCATCTATCACCGCCCAAAGTACATTTTTTTACGATGTTTTATTGTTCTTTAATATTCTAAAATTAATATTTTCGTTTTACTATTAGGAAACCAAAAAATTAATGAAATGTCAAAAAAGTGTACTTTGTGCGGCGATAGATGGCAGCTGGCATGAGTATGTGGCAATTCTGAAAAGCTAGCCCAGACTTGGGTCCCATACATGGGAAATGGAAATGTAATACGGGAAAACTGTGTCATTCTGTAGCACCACTAGTTTCTGTTTTGTTATTTGTGTGCAGAAGCATAGCCCGCTAGTATGCCTAACAGCCGCGGCACTTCCCCGATCCTTATGGACGCTAGCGAACGAAGTTTCACATTGTGGCCGCTGGAGCGCTGGTCGCCGACCATTCGCGAGACCTTCGGGCCGTTTAAGTGCATAGGGAAATGCCCGCATTTCGGGCGATTTTGTTCACTTACTGTGATATGAGTTGGTGGTAGCCAACCACGCGCTCGCGCCACACACGCCCGCGCGCCAAACACACGCGCGCGCCAAACACACGCGCGCGCCAAACACACGCGGGCGCCAAACATACGCGGGCGCCAAACACGCGCACGCCAAACACGCGCGCGCCAAACACACGCGGGCGCCAAATGCGCGTGCCACACGCGCACGCGCCACACACGCGCGCGCTATTCACTCACGTGCTATACTCACACGCGCCAGACACACATACTCGCCACACACTCTCTTTCTCTCTTTCGTTCTTTCTCTTTCGCTTTCTTTCTCCCTCTGTTTCTCTCTCTCTCTCTCTCTCTCTCACACACAGTACACATTCGGCAAAGCCTTTGTTGCGGCACACGGTCAAACATCCGTCGCTCAAATTTCAATTCTACCAACTGCGAAAAGGAATTGATAGCCTGGAGTAGGTCGAGTGCTCTATCCTCTGCCGAACCGGAGACGCCCGTGGGTCGAAACGCTGACCTCCGGAAACTGCCTACGCAACGGCGCAGCCCTCGCAGCTCTTACAAAGTGACAACTGATTCCGAGAATGCATCGGCTGCGCCAGGAACGTTACGTGAAGTCGTATCAGATTTCTATCGCCTTCGTTCTTTCACAACTGATGTCGAAGGTCATTTCCTGGCAGAGGCTGCAGGCCCGGCCGCGCGCGGCGATGTCGGCACTTCGGGAGGCCGCACGTCGCAATTGTAAAAACTATTTGCCATACTTCACAGCACTTAAATTTCAAATTTATGAGTTTTGAAAGTTGCTGAACAAGCTGATAAAATTTGATATATCAATCCGAGTATCCAGTACAGTGCGTGTTGCGTGTAGGTGTTAGACTGATCGGGCAGACAGATAAAAAACATTGTGAAGTTAGGAAAAATAATGCATACGATGAACAGATGTACAATGTACATCTATTCAAAAAAATATAGTTGATGGATTGAATTATTGTTTCTTGACCCTTCAACAGCTATGATAATTAGTTCCGTAAGTGTAGTGTATATTGTATTATTTCAGGAGGTACCTCTGAGCCAGCAATGTCGCTGTCTGCTGCGACTCTGACTGGGAGGTCGTAGAGTTCGAATTCTAACGGCGGCGTAATTTTCGACACCAGCATAATTTAGTTAGGTTGAATTGAGCCGCTGCCTAGAGAACAATTCTAGCGGCCAGCTGCTCTTATCAAAACCAGGCGAATGTATGAGCATTACTTT
This sequence comes from Acheta domesticus, assembly GCA_031308135.1. Lineage (NCBI taxonomy): Eukaryota > Metazoa > Arthropoda > Insecta > Orthoptera > Gryllidae > Acheta > Acheta domesticus. Next base: position 77,001,142 of record JAHLJT010009419.1, on the reverse strand, counting down.
GCCAAACGGACCACGCGCCGCACACGATTTTCCTACCTCTTAATTTATATTGTTGGTGATTTCGAGAGCGCCAACAGCTAAGGTCATTAGTCCCGTAAGTGTAGTACAAGTTTTTCTCGATCGCGCGCTGTCCGAGAAGAATTCTAGCGCCCGGCTGCTCTGATCGGTAGTTTTCCTTGGTTTCTCCGATCAATATCAGGAATTCCGGAGCAGTACTCTAATAAACGGGCCACGGACCGCACGCGATCTTTCCTTCCTCTTGTCCTATCCTCACCCCTTCACTTACACACACTTACACTAACACGCATTACAATACCACAGATGCCGGAAGACCGCGCTGGAGCTTTTGCCGGCTGGGGGGGGGGTGCTTGAGTAAAGTCGGCGCCGTGGCGAAAAACCCAGTGTAAATAGTGTACAGTGTAGTGATTAGTGTGAATGAATGCGAGAATGAATGTGTGAGAGAATGAGTTGTAAATATAGTTATACGAATGACTGAGTGAGTGAATGAAACAAAAAAGAAATGAAGAAGAAGAAGAACAATATTAAGAACTTAACAAATCACAATTTATAAAAACCTGTAAATAAAAACTAGGCTAGGCCCAAAGAGGCTAGCCATATAATAGTTTTAAGTTAGTTATAAGTTATTCTATTTAAGATGTAGCCCTCCCGATCTCCACTAGCCTAATCGGCTGGAGAAAAATGTAGCCCGTTCATGAATAAATTCCCGCCCCTCCAGGGCGAACTGGAGGGGGGGAAATCGAAGAAAAAAAGGGGGCGCTGGTAGGAGATGCCTGGTTGAGGGAAATCCCGTTAGTCGACGGTACGTCGGCGCTTCATCTTACCATGCAAGGAGGAAGATCACCGCCGCCTCTCGTAGAAAATGCATGCACTGCACTTACGGGGTTAGCAATTGACGCGCCCGGAATCACTTATAATCATTCAATCGTTTATAGGAACAAACTCCAGGCTCTGACTAATCTCCTGAGGTCTAAAATAGTAGAGCGTGAAAGAGTGTGTATTTAAGGCGAAAGGATGAGGAATAAAGATAATGTCCGAACAGTGCCCCGTTTTAAGTACATTCCGGTATACGCCTGGTACTGACCGGAGAAACCATAGAGAACTACCGTTTAGAAACCAAACCATTATAATTCGTTCCCAACCAACGACACAACCGACCTAGGTAGAATATGTCTGGTGACGAAACACGCCATTTTCTGAGAAAATACCGGTGTAATTCCTTAGACAGAGGTTTTTACCGGTATAGCGTCGAATAAAGGTAAATATCTCTAAAAAATACCGGTTTTTGACGTCTTATACCGGTATTTTTAAGGTACGTATTTTGAATCAAGGTATAATAGAGGTAAAGGTATTTCTATACCGGTATAAATACCTTTACCGCTATTATTTCGTATTCAGTCCCTGGCTATGACAAGGACATGGACAAGGACAATGGTAACGAAAAAACCGATAAATTTCCCAGTCCGGTGGATTTGAAAGACTGGCGCCCATAGTACAGAAAACCGCTCGGTCATAGAGTAAAGATGTACATCCTTAGTACAGCTAAATTTTTCTAGGATGGCCGCTGGGATTCGCGAGTAAAGGGGAAAGCTGAAAGTGGTGGGGAGAGAGTCAGAAGGCGGCGCTCGCTCGCGCCTGACTCGCCTGCCCATACCAAAAACATTAGCCTTCCGCATATGCTAACAAACGGTCTTGGAAATTAATTTGCGGTAGTGTCTTCGCTCGGTAATGGAGAAACACCAAATTCACGGGATGGCCTGGCTCTGTCCTCGTCCATGTTTTCCATTGTCACTGATACTTCTTTCCTCACTATCATAAGTAGCATCACTGTCATTGTCTTTACTATAGTTCGCATCGTTACCTGTAAAAATTGTTGGATATTGTGCATTCTTTTGTTTATTTAATAACTTGTTCATTGACTTTCTTTTATGTAATCTCTTTGACTTTTGACGTATGTAGAACGTTATTAAAATATTCAAGTGTGCCACCAAGCATTACTGTAGAACTGCTGATAGTGTTGGATGTTTCAGAAGAATGTTGTATTCAAAGATTATATTTGTGTAGATAATAAAAATATTCAAAAGGTTATGGTCCCAGGTGCGTTTTGACCTGAAGGAACGTGACTCTGAATTAAATATCAACGAGAGTGACTAAATAAGTGAAGTCGATATCTGTGTGATATTGGCTTGTATACGCCTCTTGAAATGGATACAAGAAGATTAATAAACTTTGGCTGTTTGGAAGGAAAGTCAAACTGGAGTACCTGGAAATATAAAGCTAATGTTTGTTTACGAGGTATTCCTGGAGCAATCGATGTTGTTGAAGGTAGGTTAGTGAAACCTGAAAGGCCCGAAACGGATGCGATCCTGAATCGAGGCGGCATACGAATCGGCAAACGCTAAATTTCTCAAGGCAGACAGTAATGCAATGATTGTTTTAACAACAAATATGTCTGAAGATACTTTACAGAAAATAATGCGTCTAAACACTGCTCGAGACGTTTGGTTAGAACTTCATAAACTGTTTGACGGTGTCTCAGAAGACAAGGTATATGATTTATGTTTACAATTCTTTGGGTTCAAGAAAAATACTTGTGATGATATAGCTACACATGTATCAAAACTGAAGAGTTTGTGGTCTCATTTAAAGGAAGAAATGGCTAAAGATACTGAAAATAATTCAGAGTTACCTGTTATATTTTTTGATCTGCAAAATTTTGGGAACATTGCCAGAGGAATATTTCCCATTTAAATCAAGTTGGATGCTTGTGTCAAAAGATGACAGGACAGTGGATAATCTAACAAACCAATTATGTACATATGAAAAATCTCTATCCAGCAAAGGAGGTGAATATATGTCTGAAGAAGTATTTGCAGTCAATGTCAAAAAGAAGTATTTCAATGAGAAAAAGAAACTAATTTGTTATTATTGCAAAAAACATAACCATATAATTTCTAAATGTCGAAAATGGATTGAAGATGGAAGGCCATCAAAAACAGACCAAGAAAAAGGTAAGAAATCAGAATCTTCTAATTTATTGAATGAAAATGTTTCAAATATGATTTTTACAGCTGTGACTTCTGTTGGGATGTCTGTAGAATGTGACAATGATGGTTGGTATGTTGACAATGGAGCAACAAGTCATATTACAAATGATAACACACGTTTCAAGTCGTTTCAGCCTTTTTCTACAATGCATACAGTAACTACTGCCAATGGAGATACTACTAAAGCTATGGGAAAAGGTGCAGTTGTCATTAGAGCAGTGGTTAATGGAAAGTGGAAGAAACTTACTCTGGGAGATGTATGGTATGTTCCAAAGATTCAGAAGAATTTATTTTCTGTTCTTGCTGCACAAGATAAAAATCATGAGAGTTCATTTATATCAACATCACAGGTATGTCATTTTAAAATTGGTGAAGAAGTTATGTTGGTTGGTGTACGGTGAACGTTTTGGAGGGTTGTTCAAGCTAGCTGTAAAAGGACTCAGGCCGCAGTTGCCTACTGAGGTAAATCTAGCCAGCCAAGAAAATGTGCTTCAGTTATATCATGAAAGGTTTGGTCACCAAAATAAGAGACACGTGAAGACCATACTTTCTAGGAATTTAGACATTAATGTGGAAATGGATACTGAGCTCTGTGAAGGTTGTATTTTTGGTAAAGCTCATCGTCTACCTTTTGGAAGTAGAAAGAGAGCATCAGCACCGGGAGAGCTAATTCATACAGATGTGTGTGGTCAGTTTCAAGAATCAGTCTCTGGGTATCGCTATTTTGTTTTGTTTAAAGACTATTATACCAAATTTCGATCAATATATTTCATTAAAGAGAAGTCAGATGTGCCTAATAAATTGATTCAGTTTATAGCAGAAACAAAAGCAGCTGGACACACAATTAAGGAAATTTTGAGCGACAATGGAGGAGAATTTGATAGTAAGGCTATTAAAGAAATTCTGGAAAAGGAAGGTATAATTCAACGTTTCACGATGCCTTACACTCCTGAACAAAATGGTTGCAGTGAAAGGGAAAATCGCATAGTTGTAGAAATGGCTAGAGCAATTATGTACGCCCATGGTCAGATTCCTCAATCGCTTTGGCTGAAATGATTAATACAGCATCATATATTTTGAATCGTACAGGAGTTTCTAGTGATCCTGAAAAGTCTCCTTATGAACTTTGGTACAAGAAGAAACCTGGTATAAAACACCTTCGCATAATAGGCTCTACTTGTTATGCTCACATTCCAAAGCAAAGAAGAAAGAAGATGGATCGGAAAGCAGTTAAGGGAATCTTAATTGGCTACGACCATAATGAAGGTTATAGGATTTGGAATAAAGATGAAAACAAATTAATTAGATCACGTGATGTCATTTTTGAAGAAAAACCACTTCTTGAAAGAAAACCTGTGGCAATTCGTATGGATACTGATGATCCTGAAAAGCAAGATACAATTGAAACCAAAGAAGAGGAGTTTTATGATGCTAATGAAAATGTGTTAGAAGATTTTGAAGAAGTTATGGGGACATGGAAGAGATTCTAGAGAAGTGAATCAAGAAATTCCAGTACCTCAACTGCGTGATCGTTCCATATTAAAATGTCCTCAAAGATTTCAAGATTATGTAATGGCATCAACAACGTTTAGGGCACCAGATACTTATTATGAAGCTATACATTCAGAACAATTGGAAGACTGGAAAGAAGCAATGGATCAAGAAATGGAAGCTCATCGAGAAAATCAAACTTGGGTTTTGGAAGAATTACCACCGGGAAAAAGAGCTATTCCATGCAAATGGGTCTACAAGACTAAAACTAATGCTGATGGATCAGTTGATAAACTTAAAGCTAGATTAGTAATTAAAGGTTTTTCACAAAAGAAAGGTGTTGATTATGATCAAACATTTAGCCCAGTTGCAAGAACCTCTACAATCAGAACATTGCTCAGTGTTGCTGCCTGTGAGAAAATGAAACTTGCACAAATAGATGTATCGACTGCTTTTCTAAATGGGCACATAAAAGAAACCATATATATGAAGCAACCTGACGGATACAATGATGGTTCTGGAAGAGTGTGCCGATTGAAGAAAAGTTTATACGGCTTGAAAAAGGCACCCCGTTGTTGGAATGAAGCATTTGGTAATTATATTATCAGTTTGGGATTCCAGAGAAGTGAAGCAGATCCATGCCTCTTTATAAAACAGAGTGGCACTTGTAAGATTTTCTTTGTACTTTACGTAGATGATGGGTTGATTGCTGCTAATAGTGATCAAGAACTTAAGGATTTCATTAGTGCACTTGAGAAGGGGTTCAAAATTACTTCGAAGCCGATATCTTTTTACCTAGGTTTTGAAATTAAAAAGGAAAATGATGGATCCATACATGTAAGTCAAGCGAATTACACGAAAAGGATTTTAGAACGGTTTGGTATGAATACCTGTCGATCTGTTACGACTCCAATAATAAAGGATAATAGTACTGAAAAGAGTCCTCTTGCTACTAAATTTCCTTATAGGGAAGCTGTTGGTGCCTTAATGTATTTGATGTGTGGAACTAGGCCTGATATTGCCTATGCTGTAGGAGTGGTATCAAAAAATTTAGAGAAGCCAACAGAACGTGATGTAGTTAAAATTAAGAAAATTTTTCGTTACCTGAAGGGTACTGTTGACTATGGGATTACATATAGAAGTGGCATGCTCAACAACGTTTTAACATGCTACAGTGATGCAGATCATGGAGGTGACCTTGAGACAGGACGCTCGACATCAGGAGTACTCTGTCTTTATGCCAGCGCACCCATTAGTTGGTTTAGTCGAAGACAATCTTCTGTGGCCATCTCTACTACTGAAGCCGAGATTGTAGCAGCTAGTGAAGCAGCTCGTGAGATTGTTTGGTTAAAGAGACTCATAAATGAACTTTTAAATGAACCAATAGAAGCACATTTGTTTGTTGATAATTAAGCTGTAACTCGTCTAGTGCAAAATCCTGAGTTTCATCGCAGAACAAAACACATCCACATAAGACATTTTTTTTTGTTCGAGAATTAGTAACGTCTGCAGAAATTGACATTTCATGAGTGGATACAGAAAACCAACTTGCAGACTTGTTAACGAAGCCGTTGTTTGGTATTCAATTGGAAAAGTTATCCAATAACATGGGACTCACTAAGTTATTAAATACGGGAGGGTGTTGATATTGTGCATTCTTTTGTTTATTTAATAACTTGTTCATTACTTTCTTTTATGTAATCTCTTTGACTTTTGACGTATGTAGAACGTTATTAAAAATATTCAAGTGTGTCACCAAGCATTACTGTAGAACTGTGATAGTGTTAGATGTTTCAGACGAATGTTGTATTCAAAGATTATATTTGTGTAGATAATAAAAATATTTTAAAAAAATAACGATTTCTTGATATGGTACGTTAAATCAATGTTCGGCAAATCACACTCTCACTGAAACTGTCGCGAGCAGAATCCACGTCCTTTCTCTTCTTCTCTTTATTAGGAGTAGAAAATTAACACGATTCTCCTGATTGAATAGAATTAATTTCCTTATTAATTCTGCAAATAGATATTTTCGAAACACCCAAAGCAGCAATTACTGCCTTAAGAACCACTTTGATTTTCAATACCTTCTTTTGCTTTTTTTCATTAATTGGTATACGTACTTTGGCAACGACTTCACGCGTCTGACTGTGAAGAACGTCCTTACGCAAGTTGCTCTGAACAGGACGCATTGCAATGATCACAACAAAATAATATTATACAGAACCGGCCGGCCGGACGTTTTGCTTTCAACTGGGTTTTCGGTATCAAGGACTTACAAAACAGGGATTCTGTCTACACCACGTGTTAGGGGATTTTCTTCCCTTAATTTAGCACTTATACAGAACTTCATATAAATATCTGTACTCTGTTCGGGAAATGCAACTGAAAACTGGCACTTTGCGGAGACGAAAAGTCAGGGTCAATGTTTACTGAACTGGAGTAGGGCTGTCAACGTGTCCTGGGAAGGGACGCGCTCCCACGTAAAGCGATAAGTGTAAGGAATGGACTTTCCGGCAGCTCTGGGGCCCTGACATTGAGCGGCCACGCGAAAATAATTTCACTGTATACAGCTGTCTATACATCCTTAGTCTATGGCTCAGTAATGCAGGGAGTGTCGTTGGCGCGCGGTTGATCGTTTAGCCCAGGCGAGCTCCATCGCCCTTCTCCACCGCGCCAGCCGCCACGAGGCCCTCATGCTCGGCTGGCCAACCGCGTCGCGTCGCGTCGCTTCGCCCGACACTGGCAGCTGAGTGACAGCCTTCATGCGCGCCCCGCCCTCGTCCCCGCCCTCGCCCTTGCCCTCGCCTTCGCCTACGCTCTGCCCTCCCGTTCTCGTCACCCTCGCCGCAGCGGACGGGACACATTACGTGACTTCTCTACGACCGCCACATGCTGGAATTCGCGCGGCGAACCTCTGCGCGTTACTTCGGAATCAGCCGTCCGCAGTGTGTCATGAAGTGTTATACATAGTACGAGATGGGCTAACTCTCTGTTTAAACTCGTGTTGTAAACAACAATTAGATTTTTATACATTTTTCTTAATTTTGGGATAAAATTGAGTAAGCATACAGAAATAACTCTAATAATTCTAGTGGTATTACAACTATGAACAATTCTTATTCATAGAATTTTTGCCACAATGAATATTCTTTTATCGATCTTGCTCGAATTCAAGCCATACGATTTTAAAAAGAATTCTTTACCTTTGGAGTGTAATTCACATGAAGCTGCTGGGACATCTTCAAACTTTACTCAAAAATGTCTCCCAATATTTTTCTTTAAATTTCTTTAAGGTTCTTTAATAATATGTCATAATTGAAAATCTCAATGCTTTGACTAGAGGCACATCGACAAGGGTTTCTTCAATTTGGAAAAATTCCTACGAGTGGTTTAGGCGCTAGTAGAGTTCACAGACGGACGGACAGACGGATGGACGGACGGACGGACGGACGGACGTTTTGCTTTCAACTGGGTTTTCGGTATCAAGGACTTACAAAACAGGGATTCTGTCTACACCACGTGTTAGGGGATTTTCTTCCCTTAATTTAGCAACTGGTTTTATCCACTATTTGTTTATCAGGGCCCGTCAATTAATTTTTTCTGCCGAAAATTCGCCGTTTTTTCGCGCAGCATTAAATAACTTTCCCTATACTACCTATATTATTCCGTATATACGCACGTATATGGGAAAGTAAAATTACGAAATACAATGTGGATTGATAGGATTCTGTTGATATATCAGCATCGAAATTGCGGGGTGGAGGGTCGGTGAAAGTAAGAAGAGAGGGCCCTCAAATGAACCTAGGCCCAAGAGCCCCCAATGCTGATGAAACGGGCCTGACCAATTCTAGGCCACTCCCAAAACTTCTAAACGGTTCACTATATCGAAATGCTGTTTTCACTCAACAATGCGGAACATGAGAAAAGTAGAATGCCGAAGAGATAGAAATAGTACAGTAAACTATCTAAACTTGCGTTTTTATTTCTTGGCGCGTGGGGTCTTGTCTTCACGATGGATTATCTCACGGTATTTCGCGGAGTTCTCGGTCGTGCCGCCAGGAGTCGCATGATCGCGACTGTATCGAGCAGTGCTAGCGGCAGCGATTCGTAGTAATATACCGTGTTAGATATGAAGAGTTTACAGAAAACTGCATCAAAGCAGACAAGACCATGAATGAACTTTGCGGATCAGAATTATTTCAAAGACAAAAAATTGTTTCTTTTAAAATTTTTGACACAGAAGTGACTCAGATGGAATATCGATTTCAAGATTTTGAAATTTTCATTTTATTGGAATTTCTTCGCGAAAAACAGTTTTCACCTGCAAAGCGTCCTTTTCTTCAGAAAAGTGTTATTTCCTAATAAAGTAATTTCCATTCTTTCACAGTGAGAAGCTTCGAAATGAACTGACAAACGCATTTATTGATCACGCAAAATACATGCCTGCAGACTTGTGGCTGAAATACAAAAAAAGGACTTTCTTCGACAAAGGTCTAGAAAAGAAAGATCAAGAGACTGGTCGGTTGATACAACTCATTCTAACTTTCCCTGTGTCTACAACATTATATGAAAGGAATATGATTACATTAAAGAGAGTGAAGACATTCCTGATAATTCCATGGGAAGTATGCTCAGTAATTTGAGTACGTTTGTTATCGAAAAGTCTCTGCTAAATTAACTTACCAGAGACGACGTTTAAAAAAACAAGTGGTCGGTGTGTTTGCCTAACGATAAGCCCGATGAATGGAGCTGGTCTGCAAAAAAAGTGTAAGATGAGATTTTCAAAATACCCAATTGCATGACTCTAGCTTCGCCACTGGCAAGAAGAGAAAGTACTGTAATTGTGCGCCGGCGAATTTTCGACACGAAAACTCTTATTTGCCGGGCTCTGGTAACGAAAACTGAATAAATCCAGTTGCTAAATATAGAAAAAATCCTCTAACATGTAGTGTAGCCATAATCCACATTTTGTGCGTCCTTCATACCCAACAATCGATTGACGGCAAAACGTCTGTCTTTCCATCTGTGTACAACGCGAGCGCATAAATCGTTCAACCGATTTTATCCAAAATTGATATTCCCCAATCGCTGTGGCTGTCACGACCCTAGAATTTGAAACCTATATTTTTTTATTTTGGAGAGTACTTTACATCAAGCCCCACCGACATTTTCAAAATTTTCAAAAAAATGGCTCAAAATCTTTTGATTAAATTTTGTTGTTGAATAATGCAATGGGCGTTTAAGAGAATGGTGCAGGTCTCATTTTTGTTGAAATCCCCGATTTTTCGAAAAAAAAAAAAAAAAAAAAAAAACTACAAAATTGAAGATAGAAATTTTGCCTCAAAGTCTGTTGTACGAAATTAGCTCTTTAAAAAAGATCATGTAAACTCTTTGAGAAAACGAGTAGTTTTTGCGTAATTTGCGCTTGAAATTTACGTACATTTTTTTCTCCTCAAAAACGCTCAAAATTTTTTCTTTAAATTTTCTCCACATATATAATAAGAGATGATAAAAAATATGGTGCTAGTCCCATTGTCGGATATTGCTCACTTTTTTCCAAAATCGCAAACAAAAATATTCAAAATTACAAAATTAAAGATAGAAATTTTTGTCTCGGATTCTGTTTTACAAAATTTGCTCTTTAAAAAATGTCATGTACAATTTTTTGTAAAAGTTAAGTCGTTTTAGTGTGATTTCTGTATAAAATTGACGAAACAAGAATGGGCGACCCATCGAACATAACGATGACATAGTAATATTGCGAGAAAATATGTGCTGTTGTAGCATCACTAGTTAGAGATATGATTAATATTTATTTATAGAGGCACTCCGAAAGTGACAGGAGCCTGGGGCAATCAAATGTCTCACGCAAATAAAATACATTGTCTTAACCTCTATAAAGGTATCGCACTACGCTTCTGATGTGTGTACTCGACGTGATGTACTAGTATAGCTTGGATGTTTGGCATGACATATGCGTATATCCACGTGAATTAGAGACGTGAACGTGCCATGCTGCGCTGGGCTAACACTACCTAGACCTGTCAACGTAGATGGTGTTGGCTGCGCTGCGCCTTGGTGGAAAGACCATCGATCCACCATGCTGTGATCCAAAGTAACAAGAAAAAATTACGCGACAATGACGCCGAAATCGACCAACGGCAGAACAGGTTGAACTGAGCTGTGATCGGAGTGTTAGCTAACCAGATTTTTGTCAACCTTTTCTTTTAAAAACTTATAATTTGAAAATAAATTTATTATTTTGCAAATTATTTTTATCACTACAATGAGGTCTTGTGACTCTTGAATGGGTAATGGTTGATGATTACGAAATTATTACTATCTCAAAGTTATCCGTGTGGCCTATCGAGCGAAATTACGTTATCGTCATATGTGCTTTCAAAGAATTTGCATTACGAGATTATCACATTGCTTTTTCCTTGGAAACTGTACACAATCAGGACTACGTGGATTCTTATGAAACCAGATAAAATATATTATGCTTGTCACTTTTTATAATATGCGTAGAACAGCACCATGCCCTCTCAATACTTTCTCGCAGATAATGATGCAACATATAATTAAAAGAACTGAATTTTTTAGCATAATTATAGATACACGAATATATACGATAAAATATTTCATTCATTACACGATTTTGAAAACTGTGTAATTAAGTGCAATGTCCAATTAACGAGCCAAATGTTAGAACTGTAATTAACATCTGCTTAAAATTAATTTTTGTTATGAAAATAATTAAATGCAACCTACTATACTTCGATTTAAACATTGAGTCCATTGACGTAAATAAGTGTTACGGTGTCATCCAATCGGAAGTTTAAATGTCACTACTGTAGGTGTCATCCAAGCTCCTGATTGGATGACACCGTACCAGCTGGTCAAACGTCAACGGACTCTGTAAATAAATTACGTATAATGAAGGAACCATGTGAACTATCAGTAGTTTGAAATTCTCATAGAACATTTTCATGAAAAGTATGATCCTGATATAAGTAACACATCAGGGTAATAAGTTAATTACATCATCCTGTATAAAAGTGTCCCCAGAGGAGGTGGAGTCGGTGGTGACTACCAAAAAGGACACAAAGTCCCATTCTGTCAGGTGTAATAAGTGAGCTTCAACACATGACGAAATGTCCTATTCATTCTGACTCTTGATTGGCTACTTTTCTGACCTTGTGATACAAAATATTTCGGTTTCCACCAATAGTTTCAGTTTGTTAGTAGTTTCAACAATTTTTTTTGCCAGTTCTTGGGTCAATCGACTACTGGGCAGTTTGTTGTTGGTGTTTGTTATCACAACGAAGGAATATTCGAACCAAATCGATAATACTGAAGTTATTTTTTTATATACAGGTGTAAAATCGATTTGCATTAATATCTCGAAAAAGTTGTAATTTGAAACCTAGTGGGTAATTTGAGTGATTGTGTCACTTGCAGTGGCTGCCATATTGAGGCAGCAGTAAGAAGATTGAATTTATCGAGTCATCACACCTCCATTAAATATCTCCCTGAAAAATATAAGAGCTTCAAATGCTGATATGGATAATAACAAACACACACAATGCAAGGGGGATCAAAGCAGTTCTTCGACCAGAACTTGTGAGCCAGGCAATGAAACTAGACACCAACATCAGGAAAGTGGAAACATTCAAGAAGTGGAAGAAATTCCCTCTCGTGAACAAGAAACAAAAGAAGAGAATGGAAATGACCCAAATAATATTTTGAAATGCAACCCAGAAAAATGTGATTTAGATAGAAATAACGATTGTAAACATAGTTTTAATAGTGTTTGTAGTGAAAAAGTTTTCCCAGGTGGATTATCAGATTGCGACTTTGTAGATAAAACTGCTGGTGCATCGAAGAGTAATATTCATTTGCTCAAAAGGTGTAGTGTTGTTTTGAACAGATGTGACGCAAACACGCCAAAGGCTGATGCTTTTCCAGAGAGCAAACCTCACATCACTCGACCGGTAGCAGGAAATGGAAAATCTAAAAATGCACGAATCGGAGAAGAAAGATGTTTTAGGAAAAATATTGATTCTGAAGCTGTTGTGACAATGCGGCCGGAAAATGAGCATAAATGTAGTAATATGGATGCAGAGAGCAGTAATTTTTTTAATGAGAGACGATCCCAAGTGAGTAATTGTAAAAGTTCTTGCAATTACATGAAACGCACTAATGTGAAGAGTGCTAAGAGAGCACAAAAAGAACTTATCTGTACGGAAATAAGTGAGGAACGATCGGAAAGTGACAATGTTTTAACTAGTGCAACAGGCGAAAAATTAAAAAGATTTCGTTGGAGTTCCAATATAGTAAGTGACCAGGTGAGTGTAATTAACGTTTCGAAGAAAGAATTAATTAATACGAAGAAAACATTTTCTTCTGACACTAAAATTACCAAGACCAGTGCCGTACCAAAAACAACTCCTGAATCAGCGTCGCGACATAAAGTAGCTGCAAGGCGCAGTTCTCGTCGGTGTAATCTAAAGAAGCATATCGGTCAAGAAATGAATGAAGACTCCGATATAACGGAAATCATTCCTACTGATCCACTTCTAGATAAACCATCCTCTAATATTTTGAACAACCCAAAAGAAGAAACGGGAAAAATAGGAAGTACTAAAAACAACGCTATTGTGGTAAACAATACGGAACAATTACTTCAGATTGCAAGTAGGAAAGGTATCAAAAGGAAGAAAGAACCCACTTTGGTAATAATTGATACAAATTCAATATTATCTGGGAAAGGACCAGTACCAATTTCTCAGATTTCTTTAACAGGTCCATTACCTCACTCATCAGTAGTAACTGGTTACTCAGTATTGCCATCAGGAAAGGGATCATGGAACAATCTTACCTCAGGCACTCCCTCACAACCTGTTTTTCAAAACTTAAATCAACTCACTTTTTCATCATCTGATAAATCTAATACTTCTTGCACACAGATCCCTCCACTAACTGCAAGTGCTGTGAATATTATTGATGCACCTTCATTCATTGTGCCATGTTTATATGAACAACCTCCCAAAATGTCATTCAAGAAATATATTGAACAATTACAAAGAGAGATAGAGACACCTACAAATACATCAAAAAGTGATTGTTCAAAAGATAATTCTAAGAATGGAATGAATAATTTCAACAATGAGGAGAATACAAATACCATACAAAATAATAAAAAAAAGAAATGTGATGAATCTGATAGGAATATTGAAAGTAATTCTTCAATAAATTATGAAGAAAATGCAAATCACACTGTTAACAAGAAAAAAACATCCACATTTTGGAATGGAAATACCATTAATCAAAATTCAAATATTTCTCCAGATTCATCAGCGAGAGAAAGTACAAAAGTTATTAAAAAATTAAACTCAAATGACCAAGAGTACTTCAGTAGTTCTTTAGGTACTTTTTTCATTCAAATTGGGCTTGGTTTAGTGAAGGAGTATGTCAACACTGATCTAAAACAACATTCCAAGGAAGATCACTCAAAATTTGGGGGAGAAAATCCATACAGTGGTTTTCCTCTTAATAATTTGGATTATAGAGTGGAAGATAACCAACCTTTTCATTTCAAACAGAAAAAATGTGGTTATTGTAACTTCCAAACTGAATCGCGCTTGGTTATGTCATATCATTTGGAAACACCACATTTATTTAATAATGTTTACAAATGCAATTTTTGTAATTTGATTATTGAAAACCGTTCCCAAATTGTGTATCACATGATAATGTTGCATGATATCCGTGTTTCTCTAGAATGTGCACCTGCTAAATATCAGTGTCCCAACTGCCCCTTTGAAGATAGAAGTAAATCAAAATTGAAGTCTCATAAGGTGTCGTGTTTGAAGAAAAACAAGCCAGATCGAAATCAAGAACCTCCACCCAACTGGGAACCACCAGCAAAAATTAGACATCTAAAGCAAAATCCAGTATCCAAACGTGGCAAAAGTACATCATCTTACCAAATGAACACAAAAGGAGTCCGTCAGTTATTGCCTAAACTGCCATCCAATACAATATTTCATTCTGGCATTTCTGCAGGACATGCTGCAGGTTCTAAAGATCAAGTTGGGGTCATTCAAAGCCATAATTCTACAAGCAAGAATGTTCCTGTAACAGGTGTATGGCAGAGACCAAACATTTCCATTACACCTCTACCTAATCTACAGACAATGACATCCTCTGCTGCTATTGCTTTAAAACAGGGCTTGCCAGAAAATTCTGTGAGTTTATTAAACAAAGCTCAGAAATTAAATATTTGTGAAATTTGTGATTTCCAATTTATCGATTTTGAAAATTTACAGATTCATTTAAGGGATATCCACCATGTGAAATTTTCTAAGAAAGCAACCTACAGTACACCCTCACTAGGATGCCAGAAATGCCCTTTACGTTTCTTCACTGATCAAGGTTTAGAAAGGCATTTACTAGGAAATCATGGTCTTGTCACTGCAAGCTTTCAGGAGGCTGCCAGAAATGAAACAGATGGAGGTCACTGCCCTATTTGTACAAAGTTATTCCAATGGAAGTTGTTGGAACACATGTATAGGGAACATAAAATGAGCTTAAAACCTGTTAATATTTCATATAAATGTACTTTGTGTACCACTGTTACTTTTGAGAAATACAAACAGTTTGAAGATCATGTTTTTGCAGTGCATAGTCTATCGAAGAATAAGAAAAATTCTGTTGTCTCATCAGCTCCAATCTCAGGGGATCTTTTGAAATCTCTAACAAAAAACAATGAAATAACAATTATTTCTCATGACAAGCAAAGTTGTCCCAAAAATAGCGTCAAAACTTCTGATACAATATCCCTTATCCAGCAAAGAAAGAAGTTAGAGAATGTCAGTGTTCAACAGTTAAGGACCAAGGATATTGATGAAGGGCTTGAAGGAAAAAAACAAAATAACAATTTATTGACTCCAGAGGAAGTTAACATTGATTCCTCATGTGAAGAGGAAAAATGTATGGATAAAGACGCAGTGACAAAGAAAAACTTGGGAAAGAATGAAATATCAGAAGATCAAAAGGATCACAATTCTGTAAAGGACATTTCAAATTATTCTCATAAATCTGAAATACTTGTTACTGATAATAATCTCATAAAAGATAAAAGAAATAATTGTATTTCAACTAAAAATAATTATAATGAAGATATACCTACATCATCCACAAGCTCACTGGTTCATTTGTCTCAACAAATTCATGAATCTTGTGAAGATAATGAAAAATCTTGTGGATTTTTTGATTCAAAATCAAACATACAGCAATGCGAAAATGAAATTGAAGACAATAAGAACCCATCCTTAGCCAAAGAAACCATACATCAACAAGGATGTAATGACAAATCTTCAGTAAATGAATGTGAAATGCTCGATAATTTTTCAGATATTGGTAGTGATTCAAAAAAAATTTACCAAGAAATTGAGAACAATAAAGAAGTTTCTGAAATAGGTGATTCAACATTTGTACATAAGAATAAAAGTAGTGAACATGTTCCACTACCGAAAAAGAAATGTCAGATTGTAGATTGCAATAAATTACATCAGCAGCCTGTGGAAATCATTAATTTAGACGATTCACCTCCAAGAGAAAAGATACATACAAAAGACAAAAATTCAGAAATTTCAAAAAATTCTGCATCAATAAATAATCAGAATGAAAATCATGATAAGAAAAATTATGAAAATCATGTTCTTGAAGAACACCAAATTGCAGATGACACTTCAAACAGAACTGCCAAATTAAAAAATCTTGAAAATGAATCAGTTCTTTCTCACAGAAACCTAGATGATGATTCTCTCCCAAAGCTCATTACTTTAATTCCCAAGGGTAATGAAGAAATAAACTTTGATGATGCCAAAATACTCCAAAAAGATGTTGATGGTATAGAAGTCATACAATTAGATGATTCTCTTCCAGAAGACAAAAAGGAAATTTAAACTGGTGATGTTCTTTCCAATAGCAGGGTAAACTAAAATAATAGTACAGCCCTGTGACTGAGCTGTAAGCTATAAATTAAAGGCCCTTATTTGCATATTTTTGAAGTTGCCTTTTTGAAAACAATTCTTCTAGATCAGTTCCTCCTGTTGTTGTACATGTGCATATTTCAGAACAACTGTTCAGTATTCAATTGGTAATGAAATAAAACTGTCAGTTTGCATTTTAAAGACAATACCTACTTTGAAACTTTCAATGCAGCATTCATTATAAACTATAAATGCATTTCTGGATGAAGTACAACAAAGAAGTTTCAAGCCAGAATATCATTAAAATTTCTGCTGAAAGTGTACATTTAGAAGATAATAAGAAGTGATGAGTAGATCCAGTGTCCAGATTATATCATTTGGACAGTTCAACTTATTAAAAAACCTGACTGTAAGATCAAGTGTGAGAGATATTAAGAGTTTCAGAAATGGTAGATATAAGTAATTTGTTGTATTTAGATGAAAGTGATTGTCAAACAAGTTGTAATGTAAAGTTTTATAAATATGTTACATTTGAAAACTTATTTTATTATTTTGTGTTGCATTTTCTTTGATTCTTGTATATGATACATTAGTTAATTCACTTTACAGTAATAGCTTTTCTTGTTCAATTGTTTGAATACTTGAAAAAATAATTGACAACCTTCCATAAAAACAACAATTTGAACTAGTTTGACTGTTTTAATTGTTGAAAATAAAATATAATATACATTGCTATAGTTTGTACCAAACAATTTTCAGAGTTTTCAAAAGGAAAAGACTGTCTCTCACTCTTTCAGCATTTCAAAAAGATGTTACCATTGAATTATTATAGTAACCACATGGCACAACCACAAGAGTTGTGTCATGTGCTTGTAGGAATTCGTTTGTTAATAGCAATAAAATGGTCATTTTAACAACAAAATATTGTTTAGGATTAGTATTGTTTTTGTATAGTTGAAAAAATGTTATTAATTTACTCAATAAATGCACTGCATATTATAAGTACATTTTAAGATTTCTTAAGAAAATATTATTTACTGAATGCTTCTACCAATATATTTATTCTTTTCTTTTTAGAGAGTTCCTTAGATATTGAAGGGGAGAGATAAAATATTGTACGTAAGTTATCTTGGAGCTCTTCGTGTACATTTACATATCTGATACAAAGGTGAAAGTTTTAATAATCATTTGATGCATTGACAAGGAAGACAAGTTTCACTGGATGGTGTTAATGTTTCATTTTCCCACATGTCAGTGCCATTTACACATTTCCATTAAAACTATGTATGTAATTTGTTATATTAGATGGGATGATGGATAATAATTACCACTTAGCAAATTACCAAGTGGTGGTAACTTGCCATTTCAGGATAATACGTAAGCACCTTACCTTGAAATTCAAACCAATAAGATTGGTTCTAACATGATTTGAACATTAAAACCTTGACATCGCTGCAATAAGATTTTGGATAATGTGATAAAACATAAGCTATTTTATTCCAATGTTATTAAAAACTGTACATTCTGTACACATTTATTGTTCATTGAAACTTACCTAATAAAGTTTTTTCCTAATATATCAATGATTATTTATTCAAATAAACAGTATGGAAATGTTAAGTTATTGTTTATTATTTTATTACTTATTAAGGAATTTCAGGCAAGATGTGACTGGCTATCTTTATATCTTATTAATTGGTCGCAAAGAAAAGAAATGCCCTTTTGGTAGGATTGACATTATTTTCTTATCTATGTGATTTAGTACAGCATTCTGCGAAAATCTGTCTTAAGGTGTGTTCTCTTTCTTGCCTATCTGAATAATATGCCCTCACTTGTAATTGAATGAGTGGTGCAAAATAGTACATTCTTCCTCAAATTTTTTCCTAACTTAAGAAATTTTCAAAAAATCAGAAAGTTCAATGAAAATAAGACCTGTGACATTTTTTAAGCAATCTTTACTTTATCCAAGGAAAGAATTTGGAGCCGTTTTTGAGAAACATATTTTTGTAAAAACCATTAACTTCAGAAGGAAATTACTATTTTCTTTTTTTTTTCTTTTTCCAAAAAATTATTCTTGACCTTATTTGTACTTTTTTTGGTACAGATTTCTTTTAAGATGACATTTCTATCAATAATTATAATTTTGCAAGGTTAATTTTTTGCAAATTATGAATGGGACCAGTGGCACTTTTTTTTACCTTCTTACTACATACAAGGAAAAAATTTAATGAATAAAATGTGGAGCCTTTTTCAGAAAATAATTGTTTAAAAAATGTCAATATTTCACACAAGATTAAATGGAAACTTATCATTTTTTTCCAAAAATTGTTCATGATCTTTTTTCAAGATGTATATGAACAACAAATATCATTAAGATAAATTTTCTCTCTTCAATATTATAGTTGTAGGAAAAGGGCTACAAAATTTTGAATTTTTGCAGTTTTTGAAAATTCAATGATTTTAATAAAAATGAAACCTGCACCATTTTTAAAGTGTCTTTTTCGCTATTCGAGGGAAAAGTTAAATAAAAAAATTGTGGAGCCCTTTTTTAATTTTTTTTTATGTTGAGGCTTCATAGAAAGTACGCCTAAAAATCAAAATATCCATTCCAACCAAGCATGATATGGTATTCATCCCTATCAATCGGGGAATATCAGTTTTGGAGAAAATCATCTGAACAGTTTAAGCAATAGCTTTGACTGCGGATGGACATTTTGCTATCAATCGATTTTGTTTGGATTAAGGACTCCAAGAAGTTGAATGTAGATACATAACGTGATAGAGGAAGTAATAAAGTACCTGGAGGCCTTTAGGAATAAGATTTATCCACCTTTTCATTACCAAGGCCCCACAATATGAGTTTTTCTATTGAAACATCGCTGATTTTTGCTGCAGCATTGCCATACTTTCTCTTTATAAGAAACATTACAATACAGATAGATTATCTATTGTTTGTAAACTATATTGTACCTCCTATCAATAATAGACATCCAGAGCCTCCTACAAGAATCAAATCTGAATTCTGCGCCAGAGAAAGGTAACATGGGCCAATATTTTTACTGAACCAAGAAGTGGTTACATAGGTTGCTTCATAATGTAATAACAGCTCTAACCTTTTATAAGGAAACGTTAATTAATAGACTCTTTGCATTCATTCCAAAGGAAGTTACTTCTTATGTGTATGTTTATGAAATGAAAGAAACAGGTACAGACCTATAACAACATGTGATATATTTCTATTCTGTAGCTAACAGGTATTTTTTTGGTTGATCATAACATTTCTAACATCATGTGTATAATGCTTGTAAGTTATCATCCAATATAGAAAAAAAAAAATTATTTACATTCCGTTTTAACAAGCTACAAATATTCAATTTTTCACAAGAACAAATAAGTATAAGTAAATAACACCAAGATGACAAGTGGATTACAAAAATACTACATTTGCATTCTCTGATGTAAGCACGTTCACTACACAATGTACTGAGATTTTAGGTATTTTATTTCTGTCAAGATGATTCAATGATTTAATCTAGGTAGATACTATTCACATGTATTGTACTTTCACTTCATATTACTTCAGAACATATTAATTTGATCATTATCATTTAACATTATTGTGAAATGAAATTATGGAAATCAAGTTTCTCATGAATATAAAATTCAATTTCTCAGAATCTTTATAATTGAATTTTGGGGATATGAAGTAACCATTCTTACAAAACAAAATAATTGAGTGATGCATAAAAGAAACTTAGAAAAGGAAAAAATGTTTGCAATCAAGAGTAACCAAGCAATGATAAAAACCTTTAAAGGGATTTTACTCATTTCAATTCATATCTACAGTCCAGAAATTGGAGTTAAAAAGACCTTACTTTTTCTGATCTTTGGAGCTTGTAGTAGAAAAAGCTAGGTACATTTTATATGATGCAAATTTTAAAGACCATATGTATCAGTGTAAATTCATTGAAACATTATCTGTTACCATAAAAATGGCCAAAATATAGTAAGACATTTCAGCTTAATATATACAGTTCAAATGAATAAACAATGATTACATTTAGGATTCAAGAAATAAGAAATTTCATTTTATGTGTACTTACTTTTAATTCTTCTCATCCGTTGAATTCATAAGTTCTTAATAGTTATAATTTTATAATCATTTTCTTTTCTTTTGCACAAAAAATGACTAATCCCTTTTATATTATATAAATTTTGCTGTTTTTCTGTTTGTTTTTTTTTACACAAAATTATCAAATTCATAAGCAATTATTGAATATTTCAATGCATGATAATACTGGTTTCATTTTCTTTTCCAAATAATCTTTTTAAGCTGATAAAGAGTAATTTTATAAAGTTTCTGCAAAATGTTTAGTGCCACAGAATCAGTACTCTTTTTCATGCATCTGTATGAATTTTGAGAAAACACTTCAAACCATGCCATGGTGAAGGAAATAGTGAATTTAGTGCAAGGAATCAATAAGGAGAATTTACCTAAATATCTTTGAGAGCAGCCATAAGTTTGTGCTCAGTAAGAGAGAATAAATGCTATCAAGGAATTTAAATAAATGTAAACTTGATATGCTATATTTGTGTTTTAAGAAATGACTCGAAGTCTAAACAAAAGAATTCTGAGTTTTCAAGTATTTCTCAAGATCCTCTAAGATATTCTCATTTATATGATACCTCAGCCAAAAAGGGCCCATTTTTTCTAAACTCTTCAAAATGATGCTCAAAGTTGCTGTAGAATGTTCGACAATGTTTTAATAAAAAGACATGTTAAAAGACAGACAAGCATTTCGATAAACGTAAATGCATGAGAGTACGTCAATCCTTAAGCTTCAGGCTTTACACAAAAGCTTATCATTTTCATGTCATCAATATGTGGTGTAAATCATGTTGCAAAACTCATATTTTGAGCTATTCAGGACAATTAAGACTACTTTAGCTCATGGTTTCATTAACGGGAGGCCATGTTATTTAAACACAGTAAAATGGCACTTTTACAATATTTCCAGAAGAGGCATGGTAACTTCACAATCTGAAAGGAATGTTTTTGAGTTCTCTGATGCATGATTGAATTCAATGGAATGAATAAAGTAAATACTTTCCTGTACATTCATTTTAAAAATCCAACACTGTAATTTTTCTTACTCTACTTGAAGACACTTTAATGTGATTACCTAGGGCCATGTAGATGACTGCCCAAAACTTATTTCTTTCTCACTCTCTTTCTATCTCCCACTCCTTCCCTTTTTTCCTTTCTTTTCTTTCTCACTTTCTTTCTTTTCTCTCCCTCTCTCCATTTCTTTTATACGACACACAACCTTGGCATAACTATTCTTCTATGATACAACCTTGAAATCTTTCTATCAGACTTTTTTTTGTTAGTTTGATGTAATGTTTATATAATTTTGTGCATAATGTATACATAATTTTGCACAAAAAAATTGAAAAAGGTTAGGCAATATCATGAAATCAATCATTACATAAACAAAAATTATAGATAACTTTAAAAGTTAATTTTAAAAAATTTAAGTCATAACTTTGAAGAGGTTCAAAGACTCTTAGGGCTAAGAATTTTTGTATTAAGCATATTAAATTTATAATTTTTGCAAGAAGTAAATGTTAATTGTATTCCAAATGTGAAAAAATAAAAAATTAGATTAAACTTTTACTTCACAATGTGGTGTATCTGGATAATTTTCACAAGCCTCTTACTCAATTGTATGTCTTCTCAGAAATAAATTTAATAATAAAATAATAATGCTCTTGGTCTAAGTAAGCAGTTTAAACAGTTTTGTTTTTGCAGTGATTCCTTGCATGGAACTAGTAAATAACAAGTCCATGTATTTGTTATTGGACTTCATATTATATAGATGAACTGTTTTTTACTGGTCAGTGCATGACAAAATTAATTATATGAAATTTAACTGCATAAAATAAATAAATAAACTAAAAAAATAAATAAAAATAAAGAAGATTCATAAGCATTCCAAATATTTGATATTTTAATGTAGAAAATTCTTTATTGCAGATCTTATTTATACAAAAATTTATTTCTTTATTAATTTGGAGGTGGCAGAAAAATATGAAGTGAATGTCTCTTTCTGTAGTTTTAGGTCCCATAAATCAGCTAATATCATCTTGTATAAAGATTAACAACACCATATCTATTTATTCCTTATTCAATAGGATGATATTCCTGAAGACTTGCTACATACTTCTCACTGATGTATAATCGGTACACAACATGGAAATAAAGTGTAAGTGGAATAAATAATTTGGCTCCAATACATGAAGAATAATACTTGATGTTTATGCCAACAGACTGAAAATAGCCCATGTTCTATTGCAGAGGAATGACTGAATAATATGAAGCCTCTATGGTTCTGTTGAGGCTGATTATTTAATTTACTCAGGACAGCAACATATAAAGAAAATTATCATTAAACATTTTACAATTAAAATATTTCATGTTCTTTAAACTACAACATAATTAGTTTCATTATTAGATGAGATATTTAAAAATTGATGAGCTTTTGAGAGGAACGTGAATTTTAAATTAAGAAAACAAGACGAATTATTAAACAATACTTGTTACCACATGTAGTGAGAATTTCATGAGAATGCTTCTTTCCTACTTTTTATTATTCATTTTTATTGCAAAAGAATATTAATTGAATTTCAGATGAAGTTCTTCAGTTCTTATTTCTTAGTAATTTATATTACAAAACTTGGTAAATTATATAAAAAATATATGTATATAATTTGTTTTTGAAACAAAGAAGATTGTGTTTGAGATGTGTGCAGGGATTGTAATATCCACTTGTGCAGTGATGATACACACATGCAGGTATGTTACCTTTAGTAAATTCATATCATACTATCAGATTTATCTAGATCAGGGCCGCTCAAGCAGAGCAAATCGGCAGCGCGGAGCCGTGTTGTCAGCCGAGAGCGGGACACCGGAGCCCGAGCGTTGCGCGCCTTGCGATAACCACTGTCACAGTGTCCCGGTAACTCCAGTCGCGGAAACATGGAAGTCGACGCGAGCACTTCACAGACCAGAGCATCTACACCGACAATTTTCAATGCAGTATGGGAAGAAAAGTATATTTTCGCCGACTACCGCAGCTATGCCAAATGTTTAGTTTACATATGGGTTCAATCACGTGAAGAAGTTTAATTTGCAAAGACATTATACATTTAATCATGCTGATGAAAATGACAAGTATGCTGAAGAAGAACAAAAGGAAGTTTTCAGTGTTCTGAAAAACAATGCCTCACTAGAAGTAAGTTTTGGATGTATTTTGATATTCTTATGTTGTTTTGACAGTAAAATAACACAATAAAAAAAAGTTTAATTTTATTGCATATCGATACTACAACGTGAGCGTTTAGGAAAAGAACTTCCCACAAAACCGTTTTCCAAAATTGCATCGTAATGCTGCTCGATTGTTAAGTACGTTTGGATCAACATACAACTGTGAGCAATTTTTTGCTGCTTTGAAAATTTGTAAATCTCGAATGAGAAGTACAATTACAGGTCACAATCTGAAATGCATGTTACGGCTCAACAGCACCATGTCATCTCTTCCAAATATAGAAAGTATATTGCGAGAAAAAACACTTAAAAGTTGTAATAAGAGTATTTGATTTTGCAATCAACTTCATTTTTTAATTTTAATTTCCTTTACTTTTAGTATTTTTATTACTAGTTTATTTAATCACATTTTTTGTGCAACCTTTAAAATACTTTTCTTATTCAGCAGCATAATAAACTGTGTAATGTCACCGCTATTAAATTTCTTTATGTTATTGAGCACTTTTTTGCAACTAAACAATTGGCATTGCCGGCGCAATCTGCAAAAAGATACTTTTCTTTCCATGCTGCATTGCAAATTGTCGTTTTTTTTATTTTTCCAAATTACACTAATACGTTTGTATCTAGAAACTGTTCCAATTAATGTTACAAAAGTATCTTACTGTTTTTTCTATCGTAATATCCTTTCCCAGAGCTGTGATATTTTTTCATTCCGAACAACGGAAAATACCCCGCAGAAATACGACGCGACCCACTGTGCCACATGCCGCCGATCGATATTTGATGACGTCATTTGCTCTTTCTGCAGCGAAAGAGAAAAGAGCAACCAGAGACTCCTCCTCGGAGCAAATGGTTGAGCGGCCCTGATCTATTTATCATTTTATCATAGATCATTTTATCATAGATCATATTATCATAGATCATTACTATAGATCATTTTATCTTTTAAAATAGAATTACTTTACTTGGAAAAAATTTGGTAAGTGCCGGATGTCTTAAAAAAATTATTCCTTTTTTAACACATTTAGATTGCTGCCCACAGAATCTAAAGGCATCAACAGGTTGCCTTAAATTACATAGCCCTTAGAATCTACGGGCACATGATTCATTCTGTATATTAGCTTATATCATGCCATTTTTCTGTTCACTGACTATTCATTGTTTATACATCAATAAAGTGCCTAAAACCCGCTAGATTTTGTTTGCTGTCATTGAAGTGGTATTAAATAGCTTTAGAATACAGATTTGTATTCCCTCTGTAGTGAAGCCTAAGGAGTGCTCTTCAACATTACTACACCAAAGCCAATTATTGTAAATAAAAAGTAATTTTTTCTTCATTATTGAAATAGACATTAATGTGATGTTATGTATAACGTTCTAATATTACAGAATTTGTAAGGATTTAACTTAAAATAAACATGATAAACTTTTTTTAAACTATTACATGTGTTATTTATATTACAAAATATTTTAAAACTATTTATGTACACATCAAATTTGGAACTTCATATAAGTACAATATTGTTACTTTAAAATAAAAGAATCATCTTGCTTCTAGGTTTATTAGTTTAGAAGATATGACCCTTCAAATA
This sequence comes from Acheta domesticus, assembly GCA_031308135.1. Classification (NCBI taxonomy): domain Eukaryota; kingdom Metazoa; phylum Arthropoda; class Insecta; order Orthoptera; family Gryllidae; genus Acheta; species Acheta domesticus. The sequence goes on along the minus strand of JAHLJT010009419.1, from coordinate 76,975,665 downwards.
TACTCCAAAACCTTACAATCTGGGGTGGAAAAAAGTTGGACTGATGCTACAACCTGAATATGTTAATATGGGATGTCTACATCCCCCACCCCACCCCAATCCAATCTAGTTCCTACCTCAACACACTGAGGATTTTAGGTTTCCTAACCAAAAAATTCAGTGGGATCTTTTCTTTCTCTGGCTCCAAGTTAGCAACTAATTTAATAAGTTCTCTCTATTCTTAATTGACATTCTAGGTGAAGAGTGAAGCCTAAAGAAAGAATTGAGGGAATTTTCAAAGATTTCTGCCTTTCCTCCTCATATTTGATATAGTGATTCATCAACAATGCACTTCTCTCAACTCCTATTTTTGCACATCAGATATGAATTCATTGTTTAAAACAAAATTTACTGAACAAATATAAATTTTATTTTAATCTTTGAATTATTATTAAAAACAGTGATTTTGTTCTTTAATAACAAGCATCTTTCATTCAGTTTTAATGCAATGTTTTTAACTAATTCTATGAAAAAATCAATAATTTTTTCTCCTACAAAATACTTTAGGAGGCTGTGCAAAATAGAGATTATTTCATAAAGAGTCTCCTTAGTTAAGTAATGTTTAGAGAAAACTGTCTTAAGTGGCCACTAATGGTTCCAAAGAAAATTGGTCATTAAAAGAAATGGTTGCTCAATCAAGGTTCTACTTCTTAGGCTAACTTAAACTACAAAATGGAGCAAAGAATCTAGTGGCACTGGACTCCTCTGGACAAAGTCAAATACACCCTTATTCTAAAACTCGCTTTCAAACCTCATCAAATCAAAATTATAACCAATCTGGACTTAAAGGTGCAATTCATGTCCAGTAGAAATTTAGAGCAGAATCGTCATATGACAGGAGCTGGTGAGTGAACTTCATATCAATTTGTTGACAAGTTCTCACAGTGGGGGAACAGGAGCTCATAAACTTCATGGGAATTCTGTGGAATGGGCAAAACTTATGCATTATAATTTCTTAAAGAGACTTATTAAAATCATCTGTTGTTATTTGCTTACAAAGTGTATCCCCCCTGTGGGTCAAAAACCTCTAGATGTTGCTGTTTGAAGTAACGCAATGCAATCAATCTCAGAAATATACTGAATCAGCAGTATTCACCATCACTCTTATCATTATTAGTATATTACATCTCCAGATTATTAGATATGCCCCTTCAATACAAGTCCATCTACGAAATGTGCCTGGGCGCTGGCCTCAAAGCTAGATGGCCACTTAAAGAAGGGAATATTTAAATGATTCTCACAGAATAACCAATTGATTCCACAAAAAAAAAAGGTCATTAACTGAGGCAATTACTTAATCAAGGTGGTCATTTGCGCGGGTTTCACTGTAGTTAATCTCCCCTCTGCAGGGAATGTAATTTAAATGTATTTTCTCCTTCCATGATATATCAGGCTAAAACATAGCAGAAATTATCCCAAAGAAAAATATTTTAATTTTTTATTAATTTATGTGAGATTAAAGTTTTAATTTCAAATATAAGTTTTGGGAATTTTGTGAAAATGGTTCTGTTATCCTAACAGTGTTTATTTAATATGTTGAACTGTTATTTCATGGAGAAAAAGATCTTTGCAACAAGGCTTGTCAGGTACCTCACAAGAAAGTATCTAAGTATTGCATTTCTTCAGGTACCTCACAAGAAAGTATCTAAGTATTGCATTTCTAATTTATATTCTGTTATGAAATCAAAGGTATTGGAAACTGGTAATGATAACAACAATATGAACATCAAATTACACCAAAACTTATATGCATATTCCTTTGATGTGGTGTATATGAATGTATGCTGGTTTAGCTGAACTTTACGGATTTGCAATTAACAATATCAAATTAAATTAACAATATAAAAATTAGAATACCATTAAATTATTTTTGTGTAAAATTAATCGGTTCTGGAAATTAAAAGAAAATTTGCTTATTTTGGATGGCACAGTGATAAATAATTCAAAGCTGGCAATCAATAATTCATTTGCTGGCAAATAACTGACCTAGAATTTGTAATGAAGATTATAATAAAGACAGATGAAGCAGAGAAAGATCACTAAATGTTTTAGAATACTGACTTTGTTCTCACACAGGAATGAACTAAAGGTACATATGGGAAATGAAATACACACTCTTGTTCTAATAGAGCTCTTTCTTCATTAATATATTTTCTACAGAATTCTGACTTCTCTCTCACTCACTCGCACATTATAAAATATACTGCATTTATACACCATTTTATATAAATATCAACGTTCTTAACTTTTTAAATTTATTTAATTTCATGCACGCAAAGTATACAACTTCAAGCTAATGAAAGACTGCCTAGACTACCAATTTCAGTAGCAACATGAAAGGTAATTTTATTTACTTTTTGTTAATAATATTTGTCATATCACTGTCAATACATTCTACTGTCTTACTCATCTCTTATTCAGTATATCTAGCAATTACAAAAAAGAGACAAATTACAATTCCTTTAAATTTCTAAAAATGTTTAAATGAAAAATACCACATTTTAGAGACATCTGTGACACAAATAAAGTTCTATTAGTCTACACAGTCTTTCATCCTCACCATGTCAAACTCTTAGAATATGTGTTTTCTTTAGAATAGATTTGTCTCTCATTTTTCTGAAACACTCTTTCTGAAGCTTAACCTAATGTAACAAGAGTCACTTAAATTCTTGAAAAACTAATTATTGCTTTTCATTTTTACATAATTTGAAGGCTCACGTTCAAGAAATGACATTACTTGTTTTTGTGCTTACAATGTTCAACTGACTTGACATTCAGTTATATAACAAAATAATTCAACTATTATGTATAGATATTAACATAAAAATAAAGACGAAAATCATGCATACAACTATACTATTACTAAGACTAAACAGGTTGCCATTCATTCAATAAATACAGCTGGAATTTTTATATCTCAAGCTCGCCTTTGGTATTCTTAATGACTGATTGTATTGTACAGAATTCTTCATATGCTATTCAGCAAAATTAGCACAATGTTCACACACTTCAAATCTCTCCAACAAGCTGTCTTACAAAATTGAGGACTTGCTCCCATTACCAAACATGAATCTTCAACATCTTATTTCTTACCCAAGTTTGTTCACATTTAACCTTTGCAAAAACAAATATCATTTGCAAATAAATTTCTGAATTTACATTTTATTTACCAAAATGTCTCGGTATCAAGGGCTCAAGATCACAATACTAACAATAAAAGGCTATTGGATAATTTTCATGAAGTGAGAATTTAATTCAGTTCTAGTTTAAAATAGTAAATAAAAAATATTGGTAATGGAAAACATCTATCTGCTCTGTCAAACAAGCCATCAGTGAGAATTTGAATTTCATGAGCATTAAAGCCAATTTGAGCAGACAGTGGAGATGAGGACAATCACAGCAAAGAAGACAGTCAGCCTACTACTACTACTCTGAGTAAGACAAGAATTAACATGTTGACTGATTTGCTAATTACTTTTAATTAGGTTGGGTCTCTGGAGCAGGCAAAGGAGGTGGTGCAGGAGGCCGCACAACAGTTATAGCAATGGTTCCACGGATTTTTCTCAGCAAATCGATTATATCTGCTGTTGTCATATGCTCCACACTCTCCTCATTCACCTGAAAAAAAACGAAAAACAAATAATTATTAGCTTTTTGCCTTGTTTGACAATACAAAAAACAGTGATTTCACATTCAAATCAGAGTAAATGAGCATTTCAAGGTCTGAACATTAACAAAACTGAGGGATCTGATCAACATCAATAAACAAGATTTAATTATTAACAGTGGTTGAATATTGTTTGGGTGTCCATGGATTATAATGTAATTCTAGAAGAGAGAGAATACACTGTTTTAAATAAATTTTTTTTTAATTAACATAGATATTATATATCATGTTATAAAAATTGGTGTTCTCAGAGTATTATAAATGTCCATATTACTGCAAACCCTTGTGGGGACCGAAGTTTTGTTCGTATTATGGCAAAATTCATGTTAAACTAGTTCATGCAAACAAAGATTTACTATATTAACAAATGAATAACACCGCTACTAAGATTAAATACAATATTATGGTGCCATTCTGAGGATAACCAAAATTTGGATTTCACACTAAAATAATAGATTTTGGGCTTAGCTCAGACTTGAGTAGGGTGTGGGGAAAAGATTTTATATTATGAATGAAGCTCTTAATTTCTCTCTGGGTCATCCCATTCAAAATTTGATGAACACAACACTGATCTTTCAGATTATTTTTGTTTTTAATATGTATATAATAATAAATATTTCTTAATGATTAAAATAATAAAAATTTCAAATATTAAATATTAGATTTCTATTATCAGCAGTACAACACAGAATAATGTATTGGGGATACCAAGGTGTAGGGTAAAATTAAAAGTATTCTCAAAAACACATGCGCTCTAGTAGAAGCATGAAGATATTCCATTTTAATGATAAATTAACATAGTTTAAATAGGTTACAGATTTATGCTTGAAGTAAATATGAAAATCAACAATGAATTGAAGAAATATTTATAATTCAAATTCAACCTTTTTATTTTTCAAAAACAACTTTTTGTTAACAGTACAATAATATGTATGCATGCCGTGTTCCAAATTTTATGATGGAGTCTTAAAACTTCCAAGAATAGCAAATGTTCTTTTTCTTGCTTAAGGTTGAAAATTGGACATAATCTTAAGGGGTAGGGCCACTTGCCCAAGTTTATGTACTGGGATATTGTGAACTTTAAACAGATTTAGGTGAATCCAATGGACTCTCAGCTTCTGGACTTTGCAGTGCTGTGTGACTAGCTTTGATGGTTGTTCTACTAAGTTCCTTCACACTGGTGGGTTGGTTCAATTTATCACTCATGTATTTTTTTGAGTTCCATTTTAAACTTTTACAGTTAAAAATCCACATGAAGTAATTGAAGGGGAAAAAACTGATGCAATCATAATGTTGGTTTTCTGTTATAACATTTTTTATTTTATTAATTTATTTTCACCATAAAAAAATGAAAAATAAAATAAATTTTTAGTGGGTAATTTTTCTTCATATTCTTCTTCTAGATAGTTATATTTTTAATAAAATTGGGTATGGTTAATAAAATCAAGAATATTGGTGTGTACTCTGTCATGTCTTATGTCATGTCAAAGTAGGTCATGTCTTATGACCTACTTTTTTGTTTGAATTGTGAACTCCATTCCAAGAGTGATGGGAATCAAAGTTCGCCACTTTTTCAATTAAGTAAAGAATGCCTTATTTGTTTACCCGATATTCTGTTCCTGAACTCCTATTTAACTAAGTGTGAACTTCAAATACTGGAGGCAGAATTTCATCTATACACTTAACCAGTGGTGTTACAGAATGGCACAGACTTTCCCGTATTAGTTTTCTATTTCCTTTGGTCTCGGCCTGTTATTTGGACTTGACATATACTCTTGACAGCTGCCATCTATTGCAACACATAGTTCATTTTTTTTTGACATTTTCTTAATTTTTCAGTTTCACAATAGTAGAATGTAAATATTACTTTAAGAATATCACAGAACAGAAAATCTTGTCTTAAATGGCAATTTCCTTTAAAAAAATTTGGAGCCTTTTTAAGACAGTGGCATTTAAGCGCTACTGTAAATTTGAAATTTGAAGCTCTTTTTCACACAAACTTTTTGAGTTTTCAAAAAACTTCATTTGAAATCATTTGAAGCACATTAACCCACAAATACAATAATGTTTACAAATTGTTGCAAATGTGCATGTTAATGGCGTGAGAAATCTTTCAAAAAAATTACATGCACGTAATTTTTGAAGAATCAAATACCCCAAAATGAACTTTACGTAATATTAAAGAGTGCAATTAGCACTATCTATTCAAAAAGTTTAAAGAAAAAAATTTGGAGCCATTTATGACAAAATGGCATTTGAGAGTTTCTGAAAATGTGGAATTTCGAGCAAGTTTTCACAGAAAACGGTTGAGTTTTCGAGAAATTTATACGACATTATTTAAAGCAGTGTACTCTTAAATGCAATAACGTGAAAAAATCACCACAATTGTAAATATTAACGCCGTGAGACACAAGTCAAAAAAATTAGTTTTTTAATTTTTGAAATAACAAAAGAATATAGCGAACTGATGTTTATGTCATTTCATAGAGTACATTTAGCAATATCCCTACAAAAAGTTTAATGCAAAAAATTGGAGCTGTTTTCTACAAAATCTTGTTTTTGTAATTTTTTAAAATTGCATGCAATATTGTACTAAACTACTAAAAGTTTTAAAAAAATATAAACGACTTTAATAAAAGAACTCACTATGGAGAACAAATTTTATTAGAAGGAAAAATCCCCACCTTCAATTTTGTAGTTGTAGGGAAGACCCCGAAAAAAATTCAAAATTTTGCAATTTTTGAACATTCAGAGTTAATGTTGAAAATCGGATCTGTCACCTCTATAAGTGTCTATATTCTTACAAGAATTTTAAAGAAAAATTGGGGCAGTTTTTGAGGAAATTTTGCAAAAGTCCCCGGGTTTCACGTGAAGTACCTCCAAATTTTACAGAATATTTTTCAAAATCTCAAAGCTTCAACTCGAGTCAGATGGACAGGGGTTTCTTCAATTTGGAAAAAATCCTACGTATTGTTAAATTATGCAATCAAACTACATAACATCAAAAATCGTCAATCCAATTTTACATACATTTCGCAATTTCCACTTGTGCTAATCAGTGGCGGATCCAGAGGCTCCCAAAGGTCCAGAGTTTTCGTTTGTTACCGTCTATTATTTGGCAAAATTTATTTAAATATTTATGTTAGAATTATGTAATTATTTAAAAAATAATATTTTACAGTATCATATATACTCTACAAAAATAATACACAGTTTACGAGTAATAAATATTTATTATTCAACAAAAATCTATAATGGCCTCCTCCAAAATGATTGGCAGAATTCACCCCTGCTGCTAATGAAAACAGATACTACCTGAGAATTCTACCTCCAGAAAGAGAAAGGCCAAGAATTAAAGAGAAGGCCAAAAACGGTAAATTAAGGATTACAACCGACGAAACGTAACTCAAATCTCCTGGGGAGAAATAGAACGAGCTATAAGGGGACTAGAACGCACCATTTTTGAATTAAGTTCAGTCAAATAGTGCTCAGAAACGAAAAATTGTGGAAAGTTTTGGTATGGTTTTGGTATTTGGTTCCTATATCTATTTTGAATTTATGAACACAAATATCAGGGTTGCCAACAAAAATTTTGTACAAAAGCACGTTTTTTTAGCAAAAAATGTGCAAAAATCACGTTTTTCCCCCCAGTTTTTTAAAATAACTCAAAAGCCAACCAGTTTTCGTAATAAATTGTTCTATATGACATAAAAGAAAAGAAAATAATCTACATTTAATGTCATTAATATTTTTTTTCTCCCTGAATTTTCTTACTATTCTGCAGCTGTCCAGTATTACTGCTTTCTGTATCACCCTTTCTCACTATCTCTCCCTCCTTCCCTCGCCCTATTTCTGAGTCTCCGTGTGTCTTTGCCGCTCTTTGTCCCTCTCATTCACATTTATTTACAGATTCTGCACGTCTCTGAGCAGGTGAGGTAATATCGGGGAAGCGTCGGACCAGCAAAGATGTAATTGAATGTTCAAGAAGAGCTAATTCTGTAGAATACGGCGTGAGAAACGTTTTCTTTGAGGCCTTGGGCCTCAATATTGTAGTTTTTAAGGCCCTAGAACGCATCGTTGAGGAGTTGTTTAACGACACAGATTCAAAAAAATGCTGCCGAGTGTGTTGCGGGTTGCATTTGACATTAATATTTAGTTTTGTTCTACAGCGTCATGTTGTGGAGTTACAACAGAATTAACAGCACATAAACCTTCTGGGTGCAAAAAACACGAAGAAGTGTCAACTTTCATGGAGATCAGTCCAACGACATAGGAGTTTAGCGCTCTCTC
>JAHLJT010009419.1:76905394-76956066 GCA_031308135.1 Acheta domesticus | reverse complement strand
ATCAAGGACAATTGATCATAAACATTTTAAAATTATTTATTCTATGAAGGTGTATGCAAGCATTTCAATCAGTGCTTTATCATGTAATTGTGTTTATTTCTATAAGTAATTATATTGTTGATTCGTTACACATCCAAGGTGTATCTTTCTGTTAATCACAAATCCGAGAATTGCCCAGTTCCCACTAGCAAGTAAAATTTCTTGTAACCCTGAAGAACCAGGGACCTTTTCCATCCTAAATTTGAGGATAAGATCCCGTACATTGGTTACAATGGCGCCCAGCGTGTTTTGGCAGGAAGATTTATGATTAACAGAAAAAAAACTTCAATATTTTAACTGTTTAAAGGTTAGAGAAACAGTTAGGTTTTCTACGAGTGGTATTACTGAATGCACAACTGGTGATAAATATCTTCGTTTATGTGCATCTTGTAAGAGGGCTATTAAGTTATAAAAATGGCAGATAAATTTATGGAAAGGAGAAATTTAGAGCGAACAGGATCAAGTGATGAGGAGTTGGGAGCAGGAGGTCCTGAAGGTCAAGTAGGTGTAGAACAGGAGGTGAGGGTAGGTGATCCAGAGCCACCCGATCGAAATTTAGATGAAATGTTTAGAGTAGAACAGCTTCTGATCAGCCCACAGAAATAACAGGGAACATTAATGGAGAAATAGCTAGGGCTAACGAAATGATGCAAAACTTATGTCAATGTTTATGAGCCAGATGACACAAAAATTAGATCAGAAATCCAGTGAAAATAATCAGGCATCTCATGCTAAACTTAGTGAGGCTGTACAACAGGTGTCCACAACAATTAGAGGCTAATAAACCAGGCATTAGAAGTTAGACTTAAGTGAAAATAACCACCAAGTTTCTCAGTTAGAATCTAAATTAGAACTGAAGCTCCAGGAGAACGCCCAACAACTAGAAGTGAGACTAATTGATTGTTTAGATGCCAGGTCCAAGATATTAGAAGATAAACTATCTGGTCAAGTAAGTCAGTTGGAAAGAAAATTAACTGAAGACATGCAAAAACAGAAGGAAATCATTACTTCGTCATTACACAATAAAATACAAGAAGTAGATGATAGGATGATATCTACGGCACAAGATATTATTGGTCCGATTAGAAACAAGGATAGAAACGAGAAGGGAAGAAGTTATGAGTTGTATCAAAACTCAAGATTCTAAAATAGATGCTCTTCTTACTGATCAAGGGGAAGTACGACCGAGATTCAGGGTTTGAAGGACGGAGTGCATCGAGAATTGCGAACAATAAATGATGATATTAAGAAGTTAGAAGACAACGATGTTAGGTTACAACAAAAGGTTGACTCTCACATCAAAAAGGTGGAAAATGACATGCTAGGAATAAACCAGAAAATCGAAGAGTTACCCAGTTCTTCGGGGTTAATACCTCATCCGTCATAATTAACTTGCCTCCTAATTTATCTTTTGGGGCCAAAAGCACGGAAAATCCATGCGCTTTTATAAAAGGGGTCGAGCATTATTTTGTGCTGCATAACTTTCCTGAACGCAAGAAAGTGAAGGTTATCTACCACATGCTAACAGGTAACGCAAAAATGTGGGCAGATTCACTCGAACCATTTCCTAGTACTATGGAAGAGTTTAGAGTTAAATTCAACAACCGGTACTGGAAACTCAGAGAAGCAACTTAACTATAAAATGGGGTTGTTATATGGGTCTTGGAAGAAAGGAAGTGGGTCCATGCAAGACCATGCAACAGAAAGAATCGCAGGGCTCAGATTGTGCACCCCAGTCGTCCTGATGAGGAGATTGTCTGTATATTGCTGCGTCATTTCCCTGCTAATATACAGAATTTAATTAAGAATTTGTTGCCAATGTCGGCCGATAAATTTGTCGAGCAATTAGGCATGTATGATGCGACCTATGAGTTGAATGACAAACTGAATAAATTCTCTTCATCAGCGGCAACCATTGGAAAATCCGACTCAAGCAACAGCAACAAGGATGCACGGTGGGGCCAACAACGCTACGAAATGGGTAACCACCGACATATTCCTCAAGTTCAAGACGACCACTATGGGAGCACCAACCCAAAAGGTAGCTTCAAGACAGATGAGGGGAAGAAGAAACCGAATAACGAAAAGGGGAAAATGAAGCTCGATAGTAATGTAAACGCTTTTACGTCAGCATCATGCAGTGGTGAGTTTTCGGGTAGTTACCAGGAAAACTAGAAAGGGTTGCATCGGCCAGTCATCCCGATTCTAACCCAACAGAAACCACGCACGACATGATGACTATCCAGTCCATCCAACTGATAAATTTTGGAACCGAGCCGTGGGAGGAAGAAGAAATTGCTGATGAAAGACCAATACGACATTGTCCCATGATTGACGTGGACTGCAATGGCATTAAAATTGCAGCTCTCGTTGACACTGGATGTAGTGCATCCGTAATAACGGAAGGGCTACTACAGGAAATCAAGAATTCCGGGATCAAAATACCGACGCTGCCCATGAGACGTTCGATCATTGTTGGCGTGAACAAGAAGAAGTCCGCACCGACGAATCTGCAGGTCCTTTTACCAGTAAGAGTTGGGACACAGATGTTCGAATTAGTCTGCATTGTGGTGAAAAGCTTGTTGTATCCTCTGATCATCGGGATCGATTTTCTAATGGACTATAATGTTACTATTGATCTAGAACGACATCAGATCCGCTTTCCCGGACTCGGCATCGTAGAATTCAACTCAAGAATGAACGATAACCCAAATATATCAGTGGGTTGTGGACAAGCCTTGGAACTTACTAGTCGCATTCGTGAAGCTGTAAATAAAAATGATAACCTGAACTTATAGAAAAAATAACTCGCCTTCTACTTAAGAAAAGTAGGAAGAAGAGACAAGACGATAATCAAAATTTTTACTTTCCGAAATATCGATCGGACCAAAAATTTTAATTCTCGTGGAGGAGGCAATTGTGACCGTACACAAAAAGTTATACGTTCACAACACCGGCACGGAACGCCCAGCGCGATAGTAAATCGAACGAAACGCTCCGCAATCGATACGGGGAATCGACGGACTACTGCCTGGGCGGAGCGAGCGGGCACTTCTTCGCCAGCTGCCGTGCCGTCAAGAGCGACCGAATGAGAGCGCCGCCGCTGCACTGAGCAACGCGGAGTGAACTGCATCCTTCACGAAGAGAAACAAATACGCCAGCTCAATAGAGGTAAGCGATAGCAGCAATAGTACGATAAAAACGTTTATTCTTGTAAAATGAGAAGAGAGCGCGTGGCGGAACAAATGGGAATGTAATTACAGTGATATTATACCACGTAATGGCGCCACGTGGCCACGGGTATGTGTAAGAGGCATAGAGGGAAGAATAACAAATCTTATCGAATTTTCAGCCCTCTATTTTTCCTGCGAACTGCCATCCTGCAACTGAGGGGCAGAATCTTTCGTCCGAGACGAGGCCGGACGAAACTCAGCCAGCAGCTGGGCGAGCTGCACCGCGAGACGCTGCGACCCGCCTGCCGCGTGTAAGGTCACGCTGCCACCGGCATCGCAAAGGGAAGTCGGACGAACTTCGTTCATTAACTTTGTGTATAATATTTTTGCGAACTCCCAGTGGAATCGGTATGAACATTTTGAGTCACTTCTTGTTATTTGTGAAGCAGACGATACAATTTGACGAAGGCATAAGCTTTGCGTTAGAAAGGAAAGGGTTTCTAATTTTTTTTCACTTCCGCATTTTTTTTTGTTAATCTTAATTAGTAAATTAAGAGAGTATAGGACCAAGAGAAGTTGTACTTTTCACCTTTATCATTTTTTTTCGATTTTGTAACAGTGCACTGCGCGGTAGCATGTAAATTAAGGCAGAATGAGATATTCTTTTTTTTGTGTTTCTGGTGAAATAGGTCTAAGGGTTTTGTTAGTTTATGTACGTGCCAGTACAACACTGTGGTACTTGCTATAATATGACACTCACATCCTGAGGAGAATCAAGGACAATTGATCATAAACATTTTAAAATTATTTATTCTATGAAGGTGTATGCAAGCATTTCAATCAGTGCTTTATCATGTAATTGTGTTTATTTCTATAAGTAATTATATTGTTGATTCGTTACACATCCAAGGTGTATCTTTCTGTTAATCACAAATCCGAGAATTGCCCAGTTCCCACTAGCAAGTAAAATTTCTTGTAACCCTGAAGAACCAGGGACCTTTTCCATCCTAAATTTGAGGATAAGATCCCGTACATTGGTTACAATGGCGCCCAGCGTGTTTTGGCAGGAAGATTTATGATTAACAGAAAAAAAACTTCAATATTTTAACTGTTTAAAGGTTAGAGAAACAGTTAGGTTTTCTACGAGTGGTATTACTGAATGCACAACTGGTGATAAATATCTTCGTTTATGTGCATCTTGTAAGAGGGCTATTAAGTTATAAAAATGGCAGATAAATTTATGGAAAGGAGAAATTTAGAGCGAACAGGATCAAGTGATGAGGAGTTGGGAGCAGGAGGTCCTGAAGGTCAAGTAGGTGTAGAACAGGAGGTGAGGGTAGGTGATCCAGAGCCACCCGATCGAAATTTAGATGAAATGTTTAGAGTAGGAACAGCTTCTGATCAGCCCACAGAAATAACAGGGAACATTAATGGAGAAATAGCTAGGGCTAACGAAATGATGCAAAACTTAATGTCAATGTTTATGAGCCAGATGACACAAAAATTAGATCAGAAATCCAGTGAAAATAATCAGGCATCTCATGCTAAACTTAGTGAGGCTGTACAACAGGTGTCACAACAATTAGAGGCTAATAAACAGGCATTAGAAGTTAGACTTAGTGAAAATAACCACCAAGTTTCTCAGTTAGAATCTAAATTAGAACTGAAGCTCCAGGAGAACGCCCAACAACTAGAAGTGAGACTAATTGATTGTTTAGATGCCAGGTCCAAGATATTAGAAGATAAACTATCTGGTCAAGTAAGTCAGTTGGAAAGAAAATTAACTGAAGACATGCAAAAACAGAAGGAAATCATTACTTCGTCATTACACAATAAAATACAAGAAGTAGATGATAGGATGATATCTACGGCACAAGATATTATTGGTCGATTAGAAACAAGGATAGAAACGAGAAGGGAAGAAGTTATGAGTTGTATCAAAACTCAAGATTCTAAAATAGATGCTCTTCTTACTGATCAAGGGGAAGTACGAACCGAGATTCAGGGTTTGAAGGACGGAGTGCATCGAGAATTGCGAACAATAAATGATGATATTAAGAAGTTAGAAGACAACGATGTTAGGTTACAACAAAAGGTTGACTCTCACATCAAAAAGGTGGAAAATGACATGCTAGGAATAAACCAGAAAATCGAAGAGTTACCCAGTTCTTCGGGGGTTAATACCTCATCCGTCATAATTAACTTGCCTCCTAATTTATCTTTTGGGGCCAAAAGCACGGAAAATCCATGCGCTTTTATAAAAGGGGTCGAGCATTATTTTGTGCTGCATAACTTTCCTGAACGCAAGAAAGTGAAGGTTATCTACCACATGCTAACAGGTAACGCAAAAATGTGGGCAGATTCACTCGAACCATTTCCTAGTACTATGGAAGAGTTTAGAGTTAAATTCAACAACCGGTACTGGAACTCAGAGAAGCAACTTAACTATAAAATGGGGTTGTTATATGGGTCTTGGAAGAAAGGAAGTGGGTCCATGCAAGACCATGCAACAGAAAGAATCGCAGGGCTCAGATTGTGCACCCCAGTCGTCCCTGATGAGGAGATTGTCTGTATATTGCTGCGTCATTTCCCTGCTAATATACAGAATTTAATTAAGAATTTGTTGCCAATGTCGGCCGATAAATTTGTCGAGCAATTAGGCATGTATGATGCGACCTATGAGTTGAATGACAAACTGAATAAATTCTCTTCATCAGCGGCAACCATTGGAAAATCCGACTCAAGCAACAGCAACAAGGATGCACGGTGGGGCCAACAACGCTACGAAATGGGTAACCACCGACATATTCCTCAAGTTCAAGACGACCACTATGGGAGCACCAACCCAAAAGGTAGCTTCAAGACAGATGAGGGGAAGAAGAAACCGAATAACGAAAAGGGGAAAATGAAGCTCGATAGTAATGTAAACGCTTTTACGTCAGCATCATGCAGTGGTGAGTTTTCGGGTAGTTACCAGGAAAACTAGAAAGGGTTGCATCGGCCAGTCATCCCGATTCTAACCCAACAGAAACCACGCACGACATGATGACTATCCAGTCCATCCAACTGATAAATTTTGGAACCGAGCCGTGGGAGGAAGAAGAAATTGCTGATGAAAGACCAATACGACATTGTCCCATGATTGACGTGGACTGCAATGGCATTAAAATTGCAGCTCTCGTTGACACTGGATGTAGTGCATCCGTAATAACGGAAGGGCTACTACAGGAAATCAAGAATTCCGGGATCAAAATACCGACGCTGCCCATGAGACGTTCGATCATTGTTGGCGTGAACAAGAAGAAGTCCGCACCGACGAATCTGCAGGTCCTTTTACCAGTAAGAGTTGGGACACAGATGTTCGAATTAGTCTGCATTGTGGTGAAAAGCTTGTTGTATCCTCTGATCATCGGGATCGATTTTCTAATGGACTATAATGTTACTATTGATCTAGAACGACATCAGATCCGCTTTCCCGGACTCGGCATCGTAGAATTCAACTCAAGAATGAACGATAACCCAAATATATCAGTGGGTTGTGGACAAGCCTTGGAACTTACTAGTCGCATTCGTGAAGCTGTAAATAAAAATGATAACCTGAACTTATAGAAAAAATAACTCGCCTTCTACTTAAGAAAAGTAGGAAGAAGAGACAAGACGATAATCAAAATTTTTACTTTCCGAAATATCGATCGGACCAAAAATTTTAATTCTCGTGGAGGAGGCAATTGTGACCGTACACAAAAAGTTATACGTTCACAACACCGGCACGGAACGCCCAGCGCGATAGTAAATCGAACGAAACGCTCCGCAATCGATACGGGGAATCGACGGACTACTGCCTGGGCGGAGCGAGCGGGCACTTCTTCGCCAGCTGCCGTGCCGTCAAGAGCGACCGAATGAGAGCGCCGCCGCTGCACTGAGCAACGCGGAGTGAACTGCATCCTTCACGAAGAGAAACAAATACGCCAGCTCAATAGAGGTAAGCGATAGCAGCAATAGTACGATAAAAACGTTTATTCTTGTAAAATGAGAAGAGAGCGCGTGGCGGAACAAATGGGAATGTAATTACAGTGATATTATACCACGTAATGGCGCCACGTGGCCACGGGTATGTGTAAGAGGCATAGAGGGAAGAATAACAAATCTTATCGAATTTTCAGCCCTCTATTTTTCCTGCGAACTGCCATCCTGCAACTGAGGGGCAGAATCTTTCGTCCGAGACGAGGCCGGACGAAACTCAGCCAGCAGCTGGGCGAGCTGCACCGCGAGACGCTGCGACCCGCCTGCCGCGTGTAAGGTCACGCTGCCACCGGCATCGCAAAGGGAAGTCGGACGAACTTCGTTCATTAACTTTGTGTATAATATTTTTGCGAACTCCCAGTGGAATCGGTATGAACATTTTGAGTCACTTCTTGTTATTTGTGAAGCAGACGATACAATTTGACGAAGGCATAAGCTTTGCGTTAGAAAGGAAAGGGTTTCTAAATTTTTTTCACTTCCCGCATTTTTTTTGTTAATCTTAATTAGTAAATTAAGAGAGTATAGGACCAAGAGAAGTTGTACTTTTCACCTTTATCATTTTTTTTCGATTTTGTAACAGTGCACTGCGCCGGTAGCATGTAAATTAAGGCAGAATGAGATATTCTTTTTTTTGTGTTTCTGGTGAAATAGGTCTAAGGGTTTTGTTAGTTTATGTACGTGCCAGTACAACACTGTGGTACTTGCTATAATATGACACTCACATCCTGAGGAGAATCAAGGACAATTGATCATAAACATTTTAAAATTATTTATTCTATGAAGGTGTATGCAAGCATTTCAATCAGTGCTTTATCATGTAATTGTGTTTATTTCTATAAGTAATTATATTGTTGATTCGTTACACATCCAAGGTGTATCTTTCTGTTAATCACAAATCCGAGAATTGCCCAGTTCCCACTAGCAAGTAAAATTTCTTGTAACCCTGAAGAACCAGGGACCTTTTCCATCCTAAATTTGAGGATAAGATCCCGTACATTGGTTACAATATATATACATATATATATACATATATATACATATATATATATACATATATATACATATATATAATATTTAATTTATTAAATATTAATATTAAATTAAATATTAATATATTTTAAAGTAGATCATATTTAAACTACAGTTTCATTTTTCTTCAAAAACTATATTGAAGGCAATATAATTTGTCGGGGCCCCAGGGGGCTGGGGCTGGTGGCTCACCTCGACGAGCAGGTCCCCGGCGCGCAGGCGGCCGTCGCGCGCAGCCACGCTGTCCGCGTGCACCGCGCTCACCACCGTGCGCAGCCCCTGCGCGCGCAGGCTGAAGCCCAGGCGCGCGTTCCACCCGCGGCTCAGCTCCACCGTCAGCCGCTGCGCAGCGCCAACCAAACATCCACGCGTCACAATACACACGATCCATGGTTTTAAATCCGCTCTAGTAACCTCTTATCATTAATAGTGATGCGACATCGACATGAAAACATCCAACCATCGATTGGCATCGGTTGCCAAACATCGATGTTCAAAATCAAAACATCGATGTTAATAATAAAGAGTTTTTGCTCGAACGTCAAGCAGTATCGATCTTCTGCGCGTGCGCAGATGCACTAAAGTGATGCGAAATATGAACTGCGCATGAGCATAATGCTTAACGTTCGAGGTGACAAAAACTCTCCAACACATCCACCAAAAACCATCGATGTTTTTAAACATCGATGTTTTAAAGTTGTTTTAGTAACCTCTATCAATAAATTCGTGCTCAATCAAATTTAATTTGACAATGGCCGTGCTTATTAATTCATAATTAAAAATTAACTGAAAACAAAGTCAAAGACGTCTCTCAATGAACGAAAAATAGGAAAGAGAAAGTAAATACCAGGCCATCAGGATCATCTCGAGGAAGATATGGTAGTCTGCTCGATGAAGATGGAATAAACCGCATTCGTTTTGAAACGAATACAAACATATTTGTACCATCAGTTATTTTTTCTTATTTGAACTTTTACAAAATTGTGATTATGGGCACCTTTCACAGATGGACAAAACATTGAAAACGTAAAAATAACGAACCCAAAACATCGATGTTTAAAAAACATCGGTTTCAATACATCCATGTTTAAAACATCGATATTTTTATAGAAACATTTTTGAAAGCATCGACTACAATGTATTCATTACTGTTCTTGGAGGGGGGGAGTTGAGGATTTGATGGTTGTAATGATTATTAATATCTGGCACACCAAAGCCAAAACATGATCAGAAAAAGTCAACAAAACTTGCATTATCTGATAGGATATACAAAACTAGTAAAGTAGTACATTTTCCGACGAAACCGCGACCACGTTAGATTTCATCCTTGATCACTTCGGTCTGAAGAGTGTTATATCCATTAGTATTAAAAATGAGTTTTGTTATGGGAGTCATTTAAAAATAAAATATCGACCACGAAAAACATAGTACACAAAACCTCTATTTTAGTCTGTATCCATAAATCAAAGTTTAATACATCGATGTTTTTATTTTAAAATTCCACACCCCATGGGATGAGGTCAACACCACTTCTAGTATTCACGGGATTTACTGCCAGAACATGTTAGTAATTGAGCGACGATGTTTCATAATATTCCTACGCATAAAATTATTTAAACAAAATACAATACTGTGGGTTTGCCATTCTGGTAGAGCTAACCGCTAGCTACTGATCTACCGCTAACTAACTAATTCACTTACATATTTCTAATACAATTTCCGTTCTTGTTTTATCATTATGAATTGCGCATACAAGTGGCAATTCTTATGTAAGCTAAGAACATGTTTAATAATAGAAATTTTAATAAGAAGGGGCTACTGTTTGAAGCCGGTAACTGTCTGCATGGGCGTATTTTGCTGCCCCTGAAGGAATCTAAAATACGTGCCAAGTATGACACACAGTATAGATAACTACAGCCCATTAAATAGAGGCGCACTGAGCCCAAATCATTTCTAAACGTCAGCCTTCACGACAGGCTACTCTGAAGCGCAACTGAGGTTAGCCGTTTTCACGATGATAGCGTCACGGCCGCCAGCGCCCACAGCATTGACTAACGAATCCGTTCAATTACGACACATAAATCCACACTCGTATATTCAAGCTGTGGCGTTGGACGCTGGCAGCGTGTGAAGGGGCCCAGCGCTTCTCGGTGGCGCTGCCGAGTGGTTCCGTGCGAAGGCGGCCTTACTTGAACCACAAGTTGAACGTTTCTCTCACCTGCCCCACCAGAGGTTCCTTGGCTTGCAGCGCTTCCGCCGCTGCCTTGGCCGCCGCGTCGGCTGCGGCCGCCGCCGCGAAGTCGTTAGCGCCGGGCGGCTGCTCGGCCTCCGGGGTGAAGACGACGCCCTTCCACTTGAGGAGGCCCCGCGGGCCTTCGCTCGCTGCAGCCGCAGCGGCCGCCGCCGCCGGCAGGTCGTGCTCCGACGCGCGCTCCGGCCCCGCGCCCGCGCCCGCCGCCGCCGCCCCCGTCGCCGACACGGACGTGCGGACGGCTGGCTGCGCAGACTGCACGCGCGCGGAGATATTTTAATCCCAAACTTGTGAAAAAAGACGAATGGAGGTAAGTGAAAGTGAGTGGAAGAAGGACAGAGAGGGAGTAAGTGGGAGTGGATGAATGAGCGAGAGTAAGTGAGCAAGAGCGAGGGAGCAAGAGTGAGTGAGTGAGTGAGTTGAGTGAGTGAGTGAGTTGAGTGAATGAGTGAGTTGAGTGAGTGAGTGAGTTAGTTGAGTGAGTGAGTTGAGTGAGTAAGTTGAGTGAGTGAGTGAGTTGAGTGAGTGAGTTGAGTGAGTGAGTGAGCTGAGTGAGTGAGTGAGTTGAGTGAGTGAGTTGAGTGAGTGAGTTGAATGAGTGAGTTGAATGAGTGAGTTGAATGAGTGAGTTGAATGAGTAAGTGAGTGAGTTGAGTGAGTTGAGTGAGTGAGTTGAATGAGTGAATTGAATGAGTTGAGTGAGTGAGTTGAGTGAGTGAGTGAGTTGAGTGAGTGAGTTGAGTGAGTGAGTTGAGTGAGTGAGTTGAGTGAGTGAGTTGAGTGAGTGAGTTGAGTGAGTGAGTTGAGTGAGTGAGTTGAGTGAGTGAGTTGAGTGAGTGAGTTGAGTGAGTGAGTTGAGTGAGTGAGTTGAGTGAGTTGAGTGAGTTGAGTGAGTTGAGTGAGTGAGTGAGTTGAGTGAGTGAGTGAGTTGAGTGAGTGAGTGAGTTGAGTGAGTGAGTGAGTTGAGTGAGTGAGTGAGTTGAGTGCGTGAGTTGAGTGAGTGAGTTGAGTGAGTGAGTTGAGTGAGTGAGTTGAGTGAGTGAGTTGAGTGAGTGAGTTGAGTGAGGGAGTTGAGTGAGTGAGTTGAGTGAGTGAGTTGAGTGAGTGAGTTGAGTGAGGGAGTTGAGTGAGGGAGTTGAGTGAGTGAGTTGAGTGAGTGAGTTGAGTGAGGGAGTTGAGTGAGTGAGTTGAGTGAGTGAGTTGAGTGAGGGAGTTGAGTGAGGGAGTTGAGTGAGGGAGTTGAGTGAGTGAGTTGAGTGAGTGAGTTGAGTGAGTGAGTTGAGTGAGTGAGTTGAGTGAGTGAGTTGAGTGAGTGAGTTGAGTGAGTGAGTTGAGTGAGGGAGTTGAGTGAGGGAGTTGAGTGAGGGAGTTGAGTGAGGGAGTTGAGTGAGGGAGTTGAGTGAGGGAGTTGAGTGAGGGAGTTGAGTGAGGGAGTTGAGTGAGGGAGTTGAGTGAGGGAGTTGAGGGAGGGAGTTGAGGGAGGGAGTTGAGTGAGGGAGTTGAGTGAGGGAGTTGAGGGAGGGAGTTGAGGGAGGGAGTTGAGGGAGGGAGTTGAGGGAGGGAGTTGAGGGAGGGAGTTGAGGGAGGGAGTTGAGGGAGGGAGTTGAGGGAGGGAGTTGAGGGAGGGAGTTGAGGGAGGGAGTTGAGGGAGGGAGTTGAGGGAGGGAGTTGAGGGAGGGAGTTGAGTGAGGGAGTTGAGTGAGGGAGTTGAGTGAGGGAGTTGAGTGAGGGAGTTGAGTGAGGGAGTTGAGTGAGGGAGTTGAGTGAGGGAGTTGAGTGAGGGAGTTGAGTGAGGGAGTTGAGTGAGGGAGTTGAGTGAGGGAGTTGAGTGAGGGAGTTGAGTGAGTGTGGTGAGGGAGCGAGAGAATGAGCGAGAGAGTGATTGAGCGAGAGAGTGATTGAGTGAGAGAGTGATTGAGCGAGGGAGAGAGCGAGGGAGAGAGCGAGGGAGGGAGAGAGGGAGAGAGCGAGGGAGCGAGTGAGAGACTGAGCGAGAGAATGAGTGAGTGAGTGAGGGAGGGAGGGAGGGAGGGAGGGAAAGAGCGAGCGAGAGTGTGCACCTGGTAGATGGGCTGCTGCCGGCAGCTGAAGGCGGTGGCGGCGCTGGAGGCCGAGGCGGAGGAGGAGAGCTCGCCGCTGGAGGAGAGCGGCAGCGGGGGCAGGCTGGCGTGGGCGGCCTCGCCCTCCGCCGCGCTGCTGTACGCGCCGTCGCAGCCGTCGGCCGGCGCGCGCGCCGCCGCCCCCGCCGCCGCCATCGCCACGGCCGCCCACGCGCCGCCGTCCCCGCCCCCGCCCGCGTGCAGCGCCAGCGAGTCGGGGCGCGCGGGCCGCGGCGTGGGCGACGGCGCGGGAGCTGGCGCCGACGACAGCCCCGACGCGCACGACGGGGTGGGCGATGGCGCCGCCGACGACAGCGCTGCGGGCAGAACAACGAATCGCTCAGCGTGCTCCGTTTATTCCATACATTGCCGAACATTAGCATACATTCATACAAAACGTGTGTCAAATCTCAATTGCGAAACTTCGTACATGTCCTTCTCATATTATCGGAATAAGTTTTACAAACTTCCAGAGCCTTCAGGAGGATAATCATTTTTTGTCAATGAATCTTTGGAGGGAATTCTCATAACGAAGTTACACATGTAATTCTGAACACCCTCCTGATTGGTCGGCGTTACCAATAGCGCCCTGCACACATCTTGCTCTGGTGTTTAGCGGGTACATGTACTAACAAACACACAGAGATTTTCCCCTACATGTTTATAAAGTTATCCTCATTGTTTCCCTTCATCTGTTTGAAGTTTGTAACATTTATTACGAGACACCTGTAGGAAATAACTTGTAGCAGCATTGGTCCAAAAACAGCTTAGTCGAGTTATACAATCAGGTATTTTACCATTGATATCATGCATGGCTTGTAAAGCATTCGTCATACTCATGTTTAAACGCGGAGCTGAGCAAACACCAGTATTCCTGTGGAAAAATATCACTGAACATTTCAGCGTGATACGATTTACTTGATATAGCAGAGCAACACTGCATAATATATCGTAGTATTAATTCGGAAAGAGATGAAGAAATTCTGCAACGTGATCTTGAGGCGTTATATTACTGGGCGGAAAATAATGGAATGTCCATAAATAGCTCTAAAAGTAAATCCATCACTTTTGGCAGAGGTCGTAATTACAGTGAAACAAATTATCGTTTAAATAATGACATTATTCCGAGAGTTTCCTCGTGCAAGTACCTAGGAATTCATTTCGATAGTAAATTAAGTTGGAAAAAACACGTAGATTTTGTTGTAGGAAAAGCCTGGAGATCTCTTCACTTTGTAATACGCATCCTAAAAAAGAGTACCGCAAACGCGAGGGAAATTGCTTATTTATCACTTGTTCGTCCGATAATGGAATATGGAACAATTTGTTGGGATCCGCACAAAATTATGCAGTGTAAACACTTGGAAAGGATTCAGCATAGGGCAGCTAAATTTACTTTCAGGGACAAGAAAACGGCAGGGTGGGATTCACTCAAAAACAGGCGATCAGTAGCAAGACTCTGCGCCTTGTATAAAGCTTATAATGGTCATCCAGCTTGGAAAGAAATTAATCGGCGGCTATGTATTCCTACATACATCAGTAGAGTGGATCACAGGCACAAAATAAATTTAAGACAGCAGAGAACGAATGTCGGGAAATTTTCTTTTACAAATCGAACGATTACGGAATGGAATAGATTGCCTGCAAAAACCTTTGAATCCTTTCCTCAAAGTGTTCAACAGTTTAGGAAATTAATTTAGGGTATTATTAAGTAAATGAGGGAGAATAGTGAGTTATATAGCGATGCATAAGTGTTCTATTGTGAAGTGAGGTGTCGTGCAGTGTATAGCAGAGAAATGAAGAAGCAAATGTTTTCAGGTCTTAGTGAAGTGAAGTGCAGTGAAGTGCAGTGTGATCCGGATTGTATAAACATTCAGTGCGGAGTTAGAGTATAGAAGTTTGTTTGTTTTTTTCTTCTCTCTCTTTCTTTTTTTTTTCTTTCTTTTTATTTTCTCTCTTAATGTAATTTATTATTTAATGACTGTGTATTTTTATGTTTTTGTAATTAGCTGCCACCGGGTTATACCCATTTGCAGTTTAAATAAATCTATCTAACAATTAGAAGTAAAAAACAAATTAAAATGTGGCGAGTGTCAGTCAGACTGCACCAACATTGTTTAAAGATGGGTAAATGTAAATATTCACAGTATTGTGCGACAAGAGCTTGATGAGCCCAAACAAAAGGACTTCTATTGTTACATACATTTACTTCTATTGTTATAACCTGTTTCTTGTCTCACAATAATGACATTCCTAAAGTTTTGCCATTGAGTCTCTCAGAATGTTTCCAGGGCAGAACATTTCCAGGGAATGCAAAGGGTCGAAGACGATCACTTATTGAGAATGAGATGTGGTGGAAAATCTGATTTACGAAAGTTACACATGTGGCATTCGCCACTGCTTCGCAGGAAGGCAAAGTCATCACACATTGGTGTATTTCTTCGGATCAGAACGTAGCCTACCACCACTATGGAGGAAAAAATCACAAGTGTTACGTGTAAGAAATTTCTTCTCACATTGGCAAAAGGTGATAATCTTCGACACCCTACACGCCGTAGAAGTTTGTGCCATTCCCTGCGCCCAGAGGCGTATCTAGGTATTCAGGCGCCCACGGCAAGCATCAAATTTGCGCCCCTGTCAGGATTCTTCAAATGAGGGTTGTTCTTATTTGTTTTGGCGGGTATTCTCTAAT
The DNA here is from genome assembly GCA_031308135.1 of Acheta domesticus. NCBI lineage: Eukaryota > Metazoa > Arthropoda > Insecta > Orthoptera > Gryllidae > Acheta > Acheta domesticus. Next base: position 76,940,763 of record JAHLJT010009419.1, on the reverse strand, counting down.
TAGCGCCCCTTGTGATCGGCGCCTCTGGCACGTGCCATACCGTAGATACGCCTCTGCGTGTTGTGCGTCTGTGCTCACCGGCGCGCGCGTCGACCGAGCAGGTGGGGGCGAGCAGGTCGGGCTGCGGCTGCGCGTGGGGCGCGGGCGCGTCGGTGGGCGAGGGCTCGGGCGGCGAGTCGGGCGGCGGCGGCGGCGCGGGCGCGCTGCGGCCGTGCGGGCGCCGGCGCTGCGGGGAGCCCAGGCCCAGGCCCAGCCCCAGGCCCAGGCCCGGCGCGGCGGGCGCGTGGGCGGGGCCGGCGCCGGGCGACGCGCCGGGCCCCGCCGGGGAGGCGTGGCGCCGGGGCCGGCCGCGCGTCGACGACCCGCTCGAGTCCCCGGGCGACAGCCGCCCGCCCCGCCAGCTCCGACAGCATGTCCATCGCCTCGCGCCTGCGCACACCAAACATTGCATTACTTGGACGGTGGTCTAAGTGTACCCAAAATTTTGGAGCCACATCTATAAATATAGCCTTATAATTAATGAAAAATGTAAACGCCACCAGTCACATCAGGGATTTTATTTCGCAACAACCGGCTATAAACCTAGATCTTCAAATCTGCTGTTCTTAATTTTACATAATGCAGGTAAGCGCCAGATATACCACTCATGTTTGCGTAGTTCGGCGCTTCAATGAATGAAATAATTAAATTACAGTTTTTAGAGCTGAAAATGTAGTAAAACCTTTGAACACGATTATCTCAAAACTTGTATGATGTCGCATAGCCGGTTGATGCATAACACCGTCCATTTATAGTGTGATTTTTCTAACTCTGCTCCTCAAGCCCCTATGGCCACGATGGACTATTACACGACATTACGCGTCTTTCTCCATCGTACCGCTAGAAGTCGCATGATCGCAAGCACTGCTTGATACGGTCGCTGATCATGTGATACCTGGCGGCACGACTGAAAACGTCGCGAAGTACCGTGATATATTCCATCGTGAAGACAGGGACCTTGAAGGGCTAAGTTAGAAAAATCGCAGTATACTTGGCTGTCCAAGGCACAAGTGCCTAAAGTTTCGGCCGCCATTCTGCGACCTTCATCAAAGCGTCATGCCAAGGAAGTACTGACTCCGGCCGCGGAAGCCCATACGCTCAAAACATTTCATCCCTTCACATACCTTAATCTACGTATAAGCCGCTAAGTCAATTTCTGGCTGACACTAAGATAAGTATTCTCTCCTGATCATTCTCCACATTTGGGTACTATCAGGTAAGTTCAATTTCTTCTGACTGCTGAGGAATGAGAGCATGTGTATTATCGAACACAATGTAAATTTTACAAAATGAACGAAACCGCAACAAAAGAAGCCGGGTTGCCCGAGTCTTATGGCCATGACTGATATGGATGAATGATTTACGAATAAGCGACTATAAAGATATGAAATGATGGTGCAACGATGGAAGAAGAATGAGAATCGCGAGCCCTCTTTGTCCACAAATTGCACTTGGAAAGACCGGTAATTCATCGCCGGTCCAGGCGGTGGAAGGCGAGCGGACTGAGCATTTCACGAAGAGTCACTCCAGCTGCAGTCCTATGGATAGAAACCAGACGTACCGACGCGAACTTACACCGCCAGCCACCAAGGTGGAAGGAACAGTTAAGGTGCGTTAAAATCGTGTGCGTATTGTAAACAAATTCCTCTTAACAACTCCAGTGGTGTCATTTTGTGGGCCGCCAGCTGGCATAAGAATTTTTCTCAACGACGTAAACATTGGTATTCATCAGCAGTGGTCCGGCAATCCCGACGAAATTATTTCCAGGTATCTCCCCCAGCATGTCGCAGCTCTAACCGGGCAAGCTCGAAGGCCCTGTCTGGTTTCCCGTCATGCACCATAAGAGTAGTGCATACGAGGGTACGTATATGTGTGAATAAGGCGGGGAGATACGAGGACAAGGAAGATTAAGAAAAGATCGCACGCGGATCGTGGACCAAATGTAAGTCTGCTGCTCCGGCCGCTAAAATACTTCTCTGGTCAGAGGCTGAATTCATTCTAGCTATGCTACAGCTAGTTTAGAAAATTCACCAACTTCGTGACTCGGAGCCTAGAATCTCCCGGTCAGAGTCGACATTAACCGGAAATTATTCTTTTGAGAATATGAATTAGGACAACACGTGTCGTCATGGTCAGATCGCTCCTGCCACTTCTGGAAACGGTGATTTAAATCACAGTCAAACCATAAAGAAATTGTAATGGATAGGGTTTTTCTGGGTTCTCCCATTTCCTTCATCTCCAGTTCCAAGTTTGCTCCATTGCCATTCACATCATATCATTTACCTGCATACAAACATTACTCATCTCAGGTACATTCGAATAGACTTGGTTACTAAATGGAATAATAAAGATTGTATTGTCAGTGATAAATAAGTCTCAGGATAACTGTTACAAACGTATAGGGCATGTAGAGGGGGGTCGAAGATCACTTTTTGACAATGTGGTGAGAAATTTCATATGACGAAGTTACACAAGCAATGTTAAACATCGAGGTCCGGTACGGTAGGTAAGTCATCATGCACGGGCGTACACGTTGGAGGTACACGTTCTGAGTAAAAATATTTTGTGTAACTATCGAACACGGGTGCACTGCGATTCCTACCAATCAGGGTCGAATATCACACCCGTAACTTCGTTTTATGAGATTCTCACCGCATATTCATTGGCAAAAGGTGACCATCTTCGACTGCCCTAGAAGTTTGTAACATTTATCCAGGGCCTTTCAACTCCCATATAACGGGGCGGGGGGGACCAATACAGTGGCGCCTTCTCCTGCAGCACCTTCTTACAAGAACTAAAACACGAACTGCTGCCAGCGATACTTCAAACATGCGTGGCTGCTGCGAAGGTTTGCGAGACGCAAGCAGGTGCGTAATGTTACAAAAACTAGCATCGATATTCGCGCTTTCTTTAGCTGTTTGTTAGATATATATGTTATGAATAATTGAGCATTTGGAAGACACTTTTCGCATTTATCAGATATCAGCCAATTTTGATGTGCGGAAGTTGGCGAGCCTAACCTGCAGCTGCACCCGGAGACACTAGCGCCTCCTACATTAACACTCTTGAGCTTTGTCCCCAGTTTTGATGGAGAGTTGCAACACGGTGTAAGAGATATAGGTGGGTTCACTCCCGGTCTAAAACTGAAGCTAATGTGAGGCTAGTTCTCACAGTTCTCGCTATGTAAGCGCTGCGAACGACTTGGGCATTTTTGCGACAAGATGGTGATCCATTTAATAGCTTTGTAACCTCTGGTGGAAGTCACTAAATCGCGAGACGCCATCATGAATGCCCAACTCGATCGTGCGCACCGTACGGATAAGCGAGGAACTAGCCTGCGATACTTCAAGTCTCAGGATAACTGTTACAAACGTATAGGGCATGTAGAGGGGGGTCGAAGATCACTTTTTGACAATGTGGTGAGAAATTTCATATGACGAAGTTACACAAGCAATGTTAAACATCGAGCTCCGGTACGGTAGGTAAGTCATCATGCACGGGCGTACACGTTGGAGGTACGCTTCAAAAATTTTGTCCAAAAGGCGGCTAGTTGACACACCTATATATCTTACACCGTGGTTGCAAGGCCCTGCCTCTACCTGCTGCTTGCGCAGCGCTCACCTGAGCATCTTGGGCCGCAGCGGGCGCTCGTCGTCGGAGGGCGAGAGCGGCGCGGGGGGCGTGGTGGCGGCGCTGGGAGCGGCGCTGGCGGCGGCGCTGGTGGCGGCGCTGAGCGACGACGCGTCGTAGGGCGGCGCGCCCCAGGGCGAGGGCGGCGCGGCGAGCGGCGGCGGCGCGGCGGCCGCGGGCCGGCGCAGGCGCAGCGTCACCTCGTCCCCGCACCGCCGCAGGAACGCCACCGCCTCCTCGTGCGTCAGCCCCCGACGTCCAGACCGTTCACCTAAACACACGGCCCAACGTACATTGGGGACCAAATACTCACTTCCCTTTTTCTCGCGAAACTTACTTTCTACACTTCGGTTTTTATTTCTTGGCGCATGTGGGGGTCACCAAAATAGAATATCTCACGGCATTTCGCGTCGTTCTCGGTGGTGCCGCTAAGAGTCGCATGATATCTATCGCATGGTATCGAGCAGTGCTGGCGATCATGCGACTCCTAGCGGCACAACCGAGAACGACGCGAAATACCGTGAGATATCCCATTTTGATGAAACACCCCCACGCGCCAAGAAAGAAAAAGCGAAGTATAATTCTACATATACATTGGGGACCAAACCAACACAGGTAAGCAAAAGAACTGATTGAGCAAGTAAGCGCGTTAAGAGGGCCGCCGCTGCGCTGCTGTCCAGCTTTTCCTTGAGCCTTATTGAAAATCTTCCAGATTCGCTTCTATTTCAAAATGAAAAGCAAAGAAAGCACTAGAAGAGTGGCCAAATTTCATGTTCAGCGTTTACAGAATATTAGCTGGAAAAAAGTAAGAGTATAAAATTGGCAAGATAAGCAGAATTTATTCAATCAACGACTGATTCAATTCAATGAAAACCAACTTTAACCAAACCATATTTCGAAAGAAATATATCAGTCGTAGGTCTGGCTCTCATCGCAGCAAGGCAAGAAGATACTGTCTCCGGCCGGGAGACAATATACATCCTTGAGGTCTGGTGCCGACCTACACGTCAGCTTGGAAGAATTTTTGCCCTTCAGATATCCTCCACAACCACAGGCTGGAACAACTGGACCCGATTGTCTCTCCCGATAAGTTTGTGTGTGCGCGCGCGTGTGTGCGCGTGTGCGTGTGTGCGCGCGCACGTGTGCGTGTGTGCGCGCGCGCGCGTGTGTGCGTGCGCGTGTGCGAGCGCTTTGTTGGGTTATTTCTCCCGTATTCATCTGATGATGATCAGACAAACTACGGAAAACAACAGATCAGAACAGAGGGTTTAGACAGGCTTCATTCGACCTAGCTGTACAGTGGGTGTCAAAAATCTACCAAGTCAGGATTCGAATCCTAGATCTTCCTGGTCAGAGACGATTCAGCTTTCAAGGGCGCTGTCGTAGAACCATCTCAGCCGTTTCGAGCTGGGTGGAGCGAATCGCCTTAGAACAAGGACACGCGCTGTTCAGCTTATGCTGTGCCTTGCGGATTTGTGGAAATACTAATGAGGTTGTTGTCAGACACACAGATGAAATAATGCACGACACTGCATTACCTTCGAAACGTTGCCACAGAACTCTGTTTTTATTATTTTAATATATTAGTTTACTATGTTTTAAACTTGAATAAAAACTCGACTGCCTAAAATTATGCAGATGGAACTTATTTAAACTTCTTAATACATTCGATATTATTGAAATTTTAACAAAACTTTTCCTGCAGCAATTAGTTTGCTTTATCACGTGGAAATATATTATTATTATTATTATTATTATTAAAAAATAACTACTTCTGGTGAAGTTTTCATTCATAAATCATTAAAAGGCCTCTTACCGATTCGTTAAATTATCTAGGATATTCCCATCATTTCAAAACGCACGCTTTTACTCATCTGTCCGGTTGTGTGTACTCTCTTTCACACCATGAAGTTTACTCTCGTTTTACTCGAGAAAATTAAATACGTGTATTGGCCGAATAGTCAAAAAATTAAGCTAAAATAAATTACCCCCACCCAGCGAATTGCCGCGCGTGCGTTGTCCGCAGTGACAGCCTCTCGAGGCGTGAAGTGGTTTCCGCGCGGCGGGCCGGACACGCCCACTCGTGATCAAAGGCCCCCGGGGGACGGGAGGGGGGAGGGGAGGGGAGGGGCGCCTTGCACTCGCAATTAAGGCTTCGCAAGCGCGCGCGCTAATGAATTGCAGCAGCACGCTGCTTATCACAGGGCCCACGTAGTATCGTTTGCATGATTAGCTCCTGGAGGTAATTTGTAAAGAGCATACGAAACCTAACGTGCAGTCTTGGGGCACTGCACTTTTCTAATTCAGCACTTTTACATCTTCTACACCCATGCGCTTTTACACTTACGGACCCAAGCGAATATGTTAAAATGTTGTTTTAAAAAGTTACGAAGAAAATATTGTTTTAAAAGTGCAACAGAACTACGTACGACGTATCGCAACTTCGCACGTCTTGGCCCTGAACTATGCGATATATCAGGTAGCTCAGTTAAAACGATTCCAAAAGGTCTCGTTTTGTATATTACAAAGAAGTAGCATAACTATTTGAAAGCGTCGAAAACTATAATTTAAAGACTTAGAACGCATTATTTCCGTGTTTTACGCGAGAGGTTCGAACAACACACGAAAGCTTGTTTGAATATAGTATCGACGGTGCACAAAGTGTTATTTCTAAAAAATGTCATTTCTGAATTGGGTGAAATAAGCTTAAAAACATCTGCTTTTATTAGTAAAATTTTTTATCAATGCAATTCACAAGACAAACCTTTACAGAAATACATTTTACCTTAAATGTAAAATGAATAATAAGATTTTTTAAATTTTATTTAATAAAACTTTTGTTATTCGGTCGAGACACGATACACGCTTTCTTAAAAGACAATTCAGGAATACACAGGATGGTTTAGAACAAATGATACGAATTTCTATGGCGTGTAAGGAGAAGAAGATGATAAACTTTGGCCAATACACATGTTGTGTGAGATACATTTATATTATAAAACAGTAACACAATTGTTTTTTTGTTTTTGTTTTTTGACATCGTACTTCTGATTTGTCAACAACTCATCGTCCACAGGAGTACACAAACTCTCAGGCGACGACATGCCTACTAGTAGAGTTCGTGTACTTGCCAAACACCACTGCAAGATGGATTTATCAGAGGCAAGTGTCATAAGTGTAACTTCCGTAAATAAGATTTCCTATCATATTATTCATTCACAAAAAAAAAAAAAGAGTCATTTTCGCCCCCTCCCCCTACCCGGCCAAGAAGATTGTAACATTTCTTCTGAGGCACCTGTACATGATACATGTGGCATTTGTTCCACCTTGTGGCCTCTGACTTCCATAAGATGGCTCCACACATTCGGGATTCGCCGAGCAGCGAGCTACTGCTCGCCCGATCCCGAGCAACTGACGAGTTCGGCGAATGTTCGCTCCCTTTGATGTGTCCAAAAGTCCGACACGCGGCGGGTAGCGCGAGCGGCGAATGTTCGTCACTCGGCAAATGGCAAGCGCCCCATCCACCCTACTCGGGATTCGGCGAGCGATTGCTCGCTGTTCGCCGAATAACGAATGTGCGGAGCCGCCTCTAAACGTAAGCCATTTTCCCCCAATCAACTATCCCCCAAAACAACGCAAGCTCTCCTTTGCCCGTGCACGAGCCCTCTCACCTCGAGGATCTGGTCTCCGGGGCGCACGCGGCCGTCGGAGAGCGCGGGCTCGCGCACCAGCGCGCGCACGAAGTGGCCCGAGGGCAGCAGCCCCTCCGCGCCGCAGCCGCCCCCGCCGCCGTCGCTCTCGCTGCCGTCGCCCGCGCCGCTCATGTGCGCGCCGCGCCGCAGCGTGAAGCCCAGGCTGCGGTTCACCTTGTGCAGCGTCACCACCACCTCTTCACCCGCGCCCGCGCCCTGCCACAACATTCAGACTCCACGGCTAACATTTGCTGTAGCCTTCAATAAACGGCAAAGTTTTACACAATAAAGGAATACATATATTGGATCATTGACAGAAAAATATATTTAAATCACAATGTTAGCATACTTGGAAAGAACTATTACATTGAACCGATCCCTAATTAACTGAATTTTGTGTGCAATTATGTAATAAATGTCCACGTTGCTACAGCAAACTGAAATGTTTTGTTTTTTGTTTTGTATTTTACTAACACCAATATGCAGCAAATTGGAATCTCTTGGGTGCCCACAAGTATTTGTTCATTGATACAATTGTTTGGATACACTATTTTCAAGGCAACTAAGTTTTCTCTCCCACCTTCAGGTATCTGAATCTGTATTTGCAACTGAGAACTTGACGTAAAACAACTTCTTTGTTAATTTTCGAACGACCTCCCTAATTACGAACCTTGGTACTGACAGTACCAATAGAATTTCACAGCATTATGGTAAAACAGTTGATATTTAAAAATTCTCAATTTAATTGTGTTCATTTGTGATTGCGAAATCTTTTGTTTAACTATTTTTTGTAAGGTACTATGACAGACGAAAGAGTCATTCTTAAACTGTATTATGAAAATAGGCAATGGGAAATTCATATTCCGTTAAATATTTCATTACATTCAATAAAAATACAATTTGCAGAAAAACAAATATAATTTACTAACATCAAGAGAAGCATCATCATAGTACGCGTAAAAATACAGCACTTCTTACGTAAAGCAAAGTTGACTTGTCGCTAATGAAAAATATTTACGCTCTACAAGTAATATTGGAAATTGGGGATTTTGCATTACCCACCATTTGAGGACAACGATTAAATTACGGGTATGTACTAATCAGAATTATTATGAACCAAATGTAATAAAATTTAATTAATTTTAAATCTTAAATTAATCTCTAAAATTTCTCGATTTTCCTGAAATTTCGTCAAGAATTCGAGAAACGGTACGAGACGCATTCCAGTAAGTAAGTTTCTTGGGAAAAGTCATGGAAAAGATAGAAATCGCTGAGGGCGAGATCCGAACTTGGGGAGCTAGCAACAGATGTTCTGTAGGTGGCAGTTATGGTGGGAGGTGTTTGATCATCTGCCCTACAATCAGGATCTCGCCTCTCAGCGATTTCCCTCTTTTCTTATTCCTCAAGAAATTATCGTGTAGCAGCTTTACGTGTATAACCATGACGCAGAGAGACTGGTACTTATCCCAAGCAGCAGACTATTACAGAACAGGGATACACGATCTCAATGCTGAAGGCGAATATGTTGAAAAGTAGTACCAAAAGTTTCTTCATGAAATCCGTTTTCGCCTTGTTGACGACCTAGGGAAACCCGCTTCCTGATTGATTTGATTGTTTGATTAGTGACTCCAGGCAGGTCAACTGCTAAGGTTGTTGGCATCGAACGTGTAGTGCATGTTTTCATCGCGTGAGTTGGCGGTGATCTTCGTTCGCTGGTTGGCGAGATCCGGCACCGACCTACATCGGCTTGCGGGGATTTTCCCTAACCAGGTATCTCCCACCAGCGTGACACCGCCCTGGGCGTGACAAGCTCTAAGTTCACGACAGATCTCTCTCTCTCTCTCTCTCTCTCTCTCTCTCTATATATATATATATATATATATATATATATATGAGTTAAAGTCGTGCATGTGGGTGAATATGTGTAAGTAAGGGGTGAGGTAAGGACAAGGAAGGGGCAAGAAAGGGGCAAGAAAAATCCGTGGCCCATTTATTCCGGTACTGCTCCGGCATTCGCCTGGTGTTGATCGAAGCAAAACGTGCTTTCAGGATGTATTACAGCGGCACCTTTTCTCTCTTTTTGCCGCAATCCGTTAGCGACACTTCTGTGGTCAAGAGGTAAAATTTCTTAAGTCAGTTTTCGACGAATTTGGGTCAAGTACTAAAACTACTAGTTAAGCATCTATATTTATTTTAGTAAAAAGACCGAATTCAAATGTTGACTTGTTAACGACAAAACGCGTTGAGAAATAGCGTTGAAAAACGGAAAAAGCGTTGCCCCAATAATCTAACCCTTGTTTTCTCCAAACTAGGATTTTTGACTTAAGAACTTTACCCCATGACCACAGACTTTTCGAGAACATTGCATGGTCACTTGGAGGACTTGGCTGCGCTCCCACCTCGAGCGAGGGCGGCGACAGCAGGTGCGGGGCGGGCGGCGGCGGGGCGGCGTGCGCGGCCGCGGGCGGCAGGCGGCGCGGCGGGGGCGGCGGCGGGGGCGGCTCGCAGGGCGGCGCCAGGCAGCACAGCTCGGCGGGCGGCCGGCACACCGTCAGCACCACGTCGCCCGCCGCGCGCCGCAGCACCTCCAGGGCCTCCTGCAACACAACAGCGAAGCATCACACTAGAGTCCCTAGATACGGAGAGTAGCGCAACCGCCGCCATTTCATATCCTCTCACCCAATAGTCCCGCCAGGCCCCTATCAAAAACTGAAGGGAAGTTATAACAATTGGTGACGTTATGAAGACTGAGAAATTATAACAATTGGTGACGTTAAGAATATTAATATTGGTTTGGAGTAGATTCATGATTCTCAACATACAGAATACGACACAGTTCCAAGTCTCCTGACAATATGATATAAAATGGCGAGATCTATGGAACATTGGAATGCGCTACTCTCTGTATCTAGGAACTCTACATCACACTAGGATAGGTTCCAACCAGGGGTAGATCCAGCCAATCATTGGGGGAGGGGCATCATAGATTTTTGTTAAATAATAACATATTTAGTATATTGTATATTATTTTTGTACCGTATATATGATTATGTACAATATTATTTAAATAATTACATAATAATTATATAAATATTTAAATCAAATATGCCATGTAAAGGAAGGTAACAAACGAAAACCCTAGGCCTCTTGGGCGGCTCCCATGGCCTCCCCCTGAATCAGCCACTGTTTCCAACTTCATTTTATTCTCTTTCTCCAACTTTATTCTCTTCTACAAGTAGGTGATAATGGTGATTGATTTTACATTAATTTCGGCGATACTTTGGAAGCCTTGGAGTATATATTCGAGTTAACTATCACTATATTGCGACTATGCGAGGAAGTTACTTTAGCTTATTTTATAGCAAACGTAAGTACCAATACTCAATGCAGGTTCGTAAGAATGTATAAGAAAGTATGTTTTATACTTTGTTATTTGATTATTAACACAATTATGAATAAATTGTGTTATTTTCATTACTACATTATTAAAAATAAGTGTGGTTCTGTGTATATTCCTTCATTTTCCAATAAAATGTTTTTCTGTGCATCAATTGTTCAGTTCGCCGGGAGAAGTTTTGTTGTTTATCAAGACAGTTGATAAATATACTTAATTGCAGGGATGTAATAAAAAGCCATTTAACCGACTCCGGACACAAGTACCTAGTGTCTACAAAGGCAATCGGAAAATATAATATCACTTTTACCACGTGTCTTAAAATCTATTTTTAGAGACTCTTAATGACTTTCATTTTATTTTTAGTCAAGAATACAAATCAATGATACCTTAAGGTTATTAGTAGTTGATACAATCAGAGGAATTTATTTTGTTTCCCATACTGCATTCACAGATTTATTCTAACACTTGAGCATCGCCTTACAAATGTAAAAAGCACTCATGCTAAAAACTGTACTATACGCGCACTTTTTCTTGATACTCCACAGCGGGGGGTGCGAGGGGAGACAGGTTACGTCACGGCAGTGCAGTGCTGTCAACATCCACAGAAAACTCAGTGTAAAAGCGCGTCTTGGACTACATAGCAATGAGAAACAACTCAAGATTTTTTTTAAATTCTGAAGGAATAATTAATAATTGTAGAAATTATTGAGTAACGAGAAGGTGCACGGTACGCAGAGGTCGTTAGAAAGAGAGAGCGAAAACTGAGAAGTCCGAATTGTAAAGGAAGAAGGTGAGCAGCACTGCAAACTGAGCCGTGACGTTCCGAGTGGAGCTCATGTTTTCTGACGAGCCGTGCTGTGCCGGGCTGAGCGAGAACTAGGGAGCTGGAGGATCAAGAAAAAGTGCGAGCATAGTACTTTTAGCTCGATACGCATGCGTTGGAAGAACAACTTTTACAAGTGTCTGTCTAAAAAATTTATTGGTAATGAGGTGACCTGGATGGCCGAGGTGTTTAAGAGCGTGTGCCGACTCGGCACGTCGGTCCGAAAGGTCGTGGGTTCAAGTACCGCCTTGAGCATGATTGTTTGTCCCTTGTCTCTCGCGTATGTGTTGTCGCGGAGGGCCTCGCTTTGTGGTGACCCCAGATCAGAGGAGCCCGCAAATGTGTTGGTGTCTAGTGGATGGTCAAATATGCGTCCCGTCGGGTTCTAAAGGGTAACCAGCTGTCGGCAGGAAAAAGCCCTAGAAAAAATATACACTAATGACAGGATACTATTTAACCAGTGGTGTACCCGAAGAGTGGGGACTCTGGGCTCTTCAGCCATACCCACCCCTAAGTGGATGCACCTATATTCACTTGCATGGTTTTTACTAATTTTCTATGACAGCGACTTCGGTGGTGTAACGGATCGCGTATCGAACTGTTGAATTCAAGTTCACGGGTTCAAAGCCGATCGAAGCTCGTTGGATATTTCAGGAGGAAAAAAAATCCTTCGTAAGGTAAGAAAAGCCAGCTTTCCCATATTGTACATTTTCTGGATGTTAAATAATCTCAAACCAAAGAGAGTTAAATTCTGAGTTAAATTCTAATCGCAGTTTCGTCGCCCGAGTGATTTCTTCTTTCGTCATTAGATGGTGAAAGAAGACTAGCAAAAATAGCTTGGTCAGCCGGAAGAGCAGGCCAGGTAGCCTGAACCTTGCCAGGGAAAATAAGGTTGAATTGAATAATAGCGCTTCCACACCGGTGCGGATCAACGAAAGCATATGAGGAGGGCACATAGATGCCAAGTATATTTTAAACACTCGTATATCAACTATCCTCGATGACACGGATAGTGTATTAACGTACGAAATAAATAACCCAGTAAAGCTAGCACAGCATATGAGTAGGACCGAAAGCACAATGAAATGTGACAATGCTTAAATCTTGTGCTTTATTATTAATTTGGATTTCGCAGAAAAGTTGTAATATTTTAAAATGAAATTCACGACAGAATTCAGGAATTTGTTGAGTAACACGTAGGTAGATGAGCTGCCCATCACCTGCCGCATTATTTACTCAGCAAACTGAAATCCCCCGCTGTCTGCTCACATCACGCTCCACCAATATTTAGTCACGCGTTTCCAGGTCAACCATCAAGCAGCGGGATAGGTTTAAAGGTTTGTCTTCCTTCCTAACAGAGGTGATATCCCCAGGCTCAAGGGTCGTAACTACACTGTGCCGAAATTTTCTGGCAATGATATGAAGGCTGGAACTATAGATTTCCGAACTGGGAAGACGTCAAAATTATCTCCGAGAATGAAGAAACATTCTAGGGAACAACATTTATTATGAACAATTTGAATTTTCACAGTGCACTCGCAAATGAACGTTTCTTTTATAAGATGCCAATTTAAATTAGACTTACTGAAGCTTAAAATAGCAATGCAATGTTTAAAAAAAATCTAATCATTTCTTTTTTCAGTTCAACAGAGACAATTAGAAACAACATTGAAGATCCTTAGACTTTACATCGGAACATGAAATAATTGAATTCGCCTCTTTCCGCCACCACACAATGACCATCTTGGACGTCAACCAATACATGTGCACTGTCTCGTGGTGTACCGCACTGTAGTCTTGTGGTGAACTACTCCACATTGCACTTGTTCTACCTGGGGGATAAGTCCCCGAGGTAGGGCGTCTTGGGCATTTTGGCATTTTGGCCTCTAATCCGCACCCCCCACCGGCGCCGACGGCAGATAACCTGGTTCGGCCGGTACCCAGTTCACCATCGCGGTAACCTTCCCAATTCAATGCCTGTGTAATGGGCCGCCTCAGAGAGACTAGCTTTCCGGGCTAGTGCCGGAGTCAATGTGGCCAAATGACAACTCACCACTCACATGGGCCGGGACACCAAGGCCCTCCTCTTTGCCCAGAGTATTAGGCCACTGCCACGACGAAACCGAAAGACCGTCAGAGAACCGCTCGGACTACGTTCGAGGGACTCCCGGCCCTCTTCCCGTACTTCCCATTGCCTACACATTTAAGCTACCGACCATGGGTTGGACCATAACGAAGGCAACCTGACGGTTGGTACTTGGTCCGCCGGACTTCTATTTGTGGATTCCAGAGCACCCCAGGGGATCTCCTCCACCCTCAACTGATGGGTTGCCGGGGTGAAGCGACAACCAGGAGCTTAGCTCATTGTCTACTCACTGCCTACACCTTTAGGCTAACGACGTGAGTGACCCTGTGAAACTCTATTACTTGCAGTGTAGAGCTTTTATTTTCCCCCAAAAGCAGGAACCTAGTCATTTGGCCTTATCCTCACCTCCGGCGGATTGCACAAAGTGTTGGGCTAACATCCGGATAATTCGAAACGCGACCGGAACCATTAATCTGGGTGGGGCTGCTCCGCCTTTTCGGAGCTACCAACTATCCGGGTTGGTACTGGAGTCACTTAGTACGACTCACGTGCGCCGCGACAAATCCCTCCTCAATAACCTACCAGTATCAGGCACAACTTCGACAGAGCCGCATCAAGGGACATCTGGGCTGTTACACCCGGAAGGCGTGAAGCCCCCTCCCCCTCCCCATGTCATCGTTGCAATTGCCTTTCTGCTATCGATGTTGATCTCTCAGGCCCCGAGGCAGGCTTTCCAATTCGCCACCAGGACTTTTACAAAGGCCAAGTGATTTATGCAGGGATTTTTAACTGGGGTGTGATCAGAAAATGTATAGGTGTGGTAAATTTTTGATCTTTTGCCCTTCAATAAGAACATGAAAATTTATGCAAATACTTTATATTTATGATCTGTATGTAAATGTAGGCAAATATGTATAAATTTGAAATGATTACAAACGAAATATTTGCCCGTGTATATTGTGTTATTAGAAATATGCTTGCCATGAATGCCATAAATTGACGCATCTTCACTATTTTAGTCTTTCAAATAGTCGTGTATTACAACTACTATTTATATAGGGCAATAAGAGTAGTAGCCTTTTAATACAATGGTCTCTGTTCCTATAGCTGCGTGGCGAAAGTAGAGCTCAGGTAGGTCAAATATGCTAGGTAAGTGATGGGGAAACATGCCACAAATTCCCCTAACCCCAGGCGTGGATAATAAATTTAAAAAAAAACAGGGTCTGGGCCTGAGAATTATCAATTACTGGCAAAAATCGGATTATTCGTCCTTAAAATGACAAATACGTACGTATATATATATATATATATATATATATATATATATATATATCGTATATAAATATCATATATTAATATTGTATATTAATATTATATATTATTATATGTAATATAATATATTTCAAATCTAAAATTGTGTCTAGTATTAACCCTAAATAAGAAGACTGAACTATAAATAGTATATTACTTAGGGATTAAACTCTTCCTTGCGTTCACCTCCCCATGGTTTCGTATATTTTTATCATCTGCTCTCACCCCACGCGGCGTGGCGACCTACACATTTCCAGGGGTGCCGCATTAAACAATCCGGGTGAGTCTCTGTCTACACGGCGGACGCCGAGGTTCCAGCGCCCTGAGGGCGGCAGCAACTCACGTAGCTGGTGAGTCCGAGCAGCGGCACGCCGTTGGCGGCGAGCAGGATGTCGCCCTGGCGCAGGCGGCCGCACGCCCACGCGGGCTGCTGCGGGAAGAGGCGCTTGACGCGCACCAGGCCGGGCCACGCGTCGCGGGCGTCCTCGGCGCCGCCCGCCAGCGACAGCCCCAGGCCCCGCGGCCCGCGCGCCAGCGCCACCGCGAACGTCGCCTCTGCACACACACAATGACACGTCGAGTACACTCAGGGTCGGGCGAAAATACTTTAAATTTGGTATTTAAATACTTCGACAAAATTTATTTATTTCACAGTTTTACATTGTTATAGAAAACAACTTTCTGTTACCCACAATTCTAATAAATTACATAATTTTAATTTTATTTCTCCATTTGTCCCGATCTTCATAATCCTTGTCTGTTAAGTTCTTGTCCTTTAAAATTCCCTTAATTTCTCTCAACCAGCTGTGTTTAGGTCTTCCTCTTTTCTTCCTACTTCGCCAAAATACTTTGTAAATAAGTATTTAAATACATACTCAAAGTACATGAGGTTTTGAATAGATGATACATGATAAATACGTATGAATACATACGTATTTATCATGTGTATACATACATACGTATGAATACATACGTATTTACAATCCTTCAAATACTCGAAATACAGTAAATATTATAATTTTGCATTATAACTTTTTATTGCAAAAATATATTGTAATTGTCAATTACAATAAATTACAATTGACAGTCATACATTTCTGAACAATAACTAAAAACTTTCAAATATAAAACACTTTCCTTGTAGGCCTACTTTGACACCAAATATAAAAGAAAACAAAAATGTCTCACCCAAATAAGCGAAATTTCCTTTTAAACGACTAGTTTTTCACAGAAATCGTCGGACAATATATAGTTTAGTATAGTTATATATGAATTACGTAACGCAAATTTGGAGTATTTTCAATACCCACTCTCTCCCCTGTAACACATCCCTAACGAGCGCTTGAACTGCGGGGTCCGTGGCCCGTTTGTTACGGTACTAGTCCCGCATTCGCCTGGACTCCACAACGACCCCAGGCGCGCGCATATGGGAGCCGTCTTGGCTTTCAACTTGACGAATTCTAAAGGGATCTCTTAGCTCTAAATAAAAACCAACCTTTTATTAACGCCAGTATGATCAATTCAATAATTCCCCCTTTTGTAGGCTGACACTTGGGCAAACTAAGTCTTAATATTCGGCGAAGAGGCCTCGAAGCTCTCTCTTGCAATTGCAATTGGTTTAACATTAAATCAACCACATTTATTAACTGAATGAAGTTATACTTTCATTCTCCATATATTGTATGCAATACTCATTTCGTAGTGAAGTGCGTCATTGTAAATAAATTTAAGTGGAAAAAGGGAAATAGAATATTTCCTCCTGTTTTAGGCCACGCAAGCAGCCTGTGATATCAACTTCGGATCACTGTACTGCCATATTGATTTTACATAACTAAAACAGAGGGTCGGAAAGACACCGTTAACTACTTGCATTCCTTATTGTTATTATAGTAAGTATGCCGACAGTGAAAATAAGGGACGCAGTTGAAGTTTGTGAACCGAGGTGATAGCAGAGATTTATAATCAACAAAGTCGGTTATTTATGATACCAGCCGTGTCTCGCTGATTACTTATTGTATAACGATCTTCTTATAATAAACATTCTTATACAAAAGAAATATCTTTTCTTGGGATAGAAGTACTAATACGCCATCATTAGCTGCAACTCATTTGTTTTGATTATTTTTAACGGCTGGCGGATTTATTAACTTTAAGAAAAGCGATCTTTAAGAGGTTATTTTGGTCTTACTTATTAGGTTATAAACCTCTGTAGTTGCATCGGTTTACAAATTTTAATCGTGTTCTTTATTTTGTCTATAGGGACCTTACGACTTAAATAATTAAAATGTGGTACAGAATAAATGCAACAAACTTCCAGGCATTTGGGAGAAATAAAAAAATCTCCCTTTCTGCCAATTCACATGGGATGGGATTTCTCAAACATGTTTCACATGGGATGGGATTTCTCAAACATGTTTCACATGTGATATTTCTCACAGTGTAAAAATGTAAAATTGCATAGTTTTTGTTGTTCAAAAAGAAAAGTATTTGTTCTGTATCTTTGTTTGCTAGTTTGCAACAACCTTTTGAAATATGGGAGGCCATTATACCGGACCCTGTAATATCATGGGTAGCTACAGCAAGAGTATCGTAAAAAGGAATAAATAGATATTTACTCCAGAAAATTTGCACCCATTGCTTCTAACATAGGCATGGAAGTTACACATTTTCACTCGTCAATGAAATCATATTTTACTATTTTGCGCCATACTTCCACACTTTTTTTTCTAATTGTTACTTGGAAAATGATAACTTATTTTATCTGCCCATTGAGCATTTCTGACAAACTGTATTTTGCATTTTATTATGTCATATTTTATAGTTACTACATATTTCTACATATCTAACGTAAGTTTTTGAAAAATAAGGGGAAGATGGTAATAATGTATTAAAATCAAACTTCTTGAAATTGATGAATTATGATTTGTTATCCTGGCTTAGAAATAGCTCACTAGTCACTATAAAGAAGTGAATATCCCTTTAGTCTCAAAGCTATTGCCAATTGTTGTAGATATAATGTATTTCGCTTGTACCACGTGCGCGATCAAAAGGTAAAATTGAATTTCAGGCGATAGGGGACGGGTCGTCGCACTCAGTGTCTCCAGGTCCAAAGAAATATAAACCCATGATAGGCCGTGGTTTCCTTAACAGTCGGAATAGCTTTCCAGTAAGCGAGAGCTTATGCGTGGCCATCACCACACCATGTGCCCGCCGGTCGTCAGTAGAGCCTACCAAAGAAAGTTCTAATATCAGGTAGCAATATCGCATGCTCCTGGGCATGCCCAATGTCTCAAAATATTTAACACAAACGAACCAGTTTTTCAGAAACAAATTTAGAAATGTATCTCGTCGTAAATTGTCATAATGTTTTACTTAAATATAGAATGTTTTTGGTTCAATGAATTTATGTAATTTTTTCTTACATTTCCTTCCCATTCCCAAATATTAGGACATGCACAATGACAACGTTCTAATGGATGGTAAATTAAGTGAAATTAAAATTAAATATTTTTTCATAAAATATTTTTGTTTATGTCCAAGAGGCAATACCATACCACAATTCAAATTTTTCTACAAGTATTTTGCAACGAATTTTAGAAATAAACATTTATTTTCTTGGGAATTTTATATTGCAATTAGCATTCTGCTAATCATTGCATATATTAAAGATTTATTATGGAATGATTTATTATGGTGTATATTATGGAAATATAGAGAAATATAGCATACGATATATGAATGAAAAAAAATCACGATAGCAGATTAATGCAGTTTACACAGTCACAATAATGTGAGATTGAATGGTGATTCTTTTAAACGTTTCAATGAAACCTTTCTTTGTGCTACGCGCACATTTTATACAACTTCCAACACAACAAAAAAATGATAAGCTGTCATCAAGTTTTAAAAAGATTGTTTTGAAATTTGGGATTGGCCATGCACTCGAATGTCACATTTGTGTGGCATACGCAATGTCATTAATAATGTTAGCGATAAAACGACGAGACAACTGGAATTGTGAGTAGAATACAACAGAATTATAAAAGGTTAATAGAGCAGTACAATGATGGATTTAAGAGTTGGAATATCAAATGAATGTTTATGGAAAAAGTATGTGTAATAGAATGAAGAATATGAATGAGATGGTAAACAAATGAAAATCAGCTATGTAATTGTTTACAATAACAGTTTGTCATATTTTACAACGAACAATTATTCTGCTTTGACTCTGGAAACCCAGCAAGGGCGTTTTATACTTTGTGAGAGTTTTATATTTATATCCATTTGAGAATACGGTCGAAATGGCTAGGTTGAAAGTGGTTTATTGTTACATATAAAAGCGAAAGAAGAAAAAAAACTAAGTAACAACAGATGAAACACTTCAATTTTGTCATGATTTTTTAAAATTATATTTAGGAATTCTGAATCATCTTTTCTCGTAATTGAAGCTTTAGTCAAAATACTACGAGGTTTTCTACAGTTTTCATTAAATATCTAATAGATGACAAGGACTCCTTGGCATTTCATTACCTGCGAAGAGCCGTAAATTACTGAATTTATGGCGCATCGTTCAAGCAGGGGAATATATGACCTTTATTTCATTCGAATAATGATATGTTCTTTATCACGTAACAGCAGACTCTATTTTAAACCCCTGCATAATATTTAATGGCAAATGCATCGTTATTTATTGTTGTCTTAAATGTAAAAGAACATTCTAAACGAACGAAGGGAATCACAGTTTGCTATCTCTTATTCATATTTTCACGTTAAGGAAACACGATGCAAACTTTAAAGGTGTTTGTTCCACCGTTTTTTCCTTACACTCAATATTACATTCCTCTTCCTTTTTCCGGTATCAAAAATAATTCTTCGTGATATTTTCTATTATTTCGATTGCGACTAAGGAAACGAGGTTTCATTGAGCAGGTATAAAAAACAGCACCATTAGTGCTGGAAAGAAATTTTAAAAATGAAAGGTCTGATCCAACTCAACAAGTGAAGAAGCCGAGGCAAAACGTTCATTGTTTTCTCTGCAAGGTCTGCAAAGGAGGGGGAAAATGATTGATTGAATATACGAGTATTTAATGAACCCGGGCGTGCCAGATCCTCTGCTCATTAGTTCGGGTCAAGCTCTATGCTTGCGGCAGGTCTCCCGGCATACGTGGTTGTGTAGTACTTGTAAATGTGTATGTAAGGGGGGGTGAGGAATATAAGAAAGAGGAAGAAAAGATCGCGCGCGGAACGTGACCCGTTTGTTAGGGTCCTGCTCAGGCAGAGACCTCCTACGTTGCGAGAAATGCCGAACTCCCGCCCAGGGCTCTCCAGAGGAGGTGCGGGACTAACCTGGGGTGATGAAGGGGTAGAGCTCGGTGACGCAGACGCTGACGGCGTGGGGCGGCGGCTGCGGCGAGAGCGAGGGCGGGGGCGTGGGCGCGGGCGTCAGCGCCGGGGTGGGCGCCAGCGACGCCATGGCGGCCAGCGGCGGCGCGGGCGCGTACAGGGGCTGCGGCGCGAGGGCGGGGGCGGGGACGGGGACGGGCGCGGGCGAGGGCGACGGGGCGGGGGGCCCCGGCGCCGGGCGCAGCGGTTGCAGGCGCAGCTCCAGCCCCCCGTTGCGGTCCGCCCCCGCCAGCTCGCCCGCCCCCAGGCCGCCGCCGCCGCCTCCGCCGCCGCCGTCGTCGCTGCCGTCCAAGTGGTTGGGCAGCGAGCCGCACAGCTTGGCGCGCTCCCCGTGCTCGCCGCCGTTCTCGCTGCCCGGCACCGCCGCGCGCGCCGACGCGCCGCCCTTGTGGCTGCAACGCACCCACGCACACGTTACACTTGGGATTTTATAACCTGGCCCTTGATGTAAATCAGCTGTTACTGTATCGAGAACTTGAACGTCACTGTGGTGACGTTTAAGCTCCTGACTGGATGAAATCGTCAACAGCTTGATTCACATCAAGTGCCAGGTTATGAAAACCCAAGTATACTGTCACTTCTTTTTTAATTATTCATCTATAGACGCAGTAAATTCTTTATATTTTATATATTTCTATAGACATTGAATTTTGCTGATCCTCCAAACACGTTTCGGATCCCAAGCAAAAATATTTAATGCAATTTAAGTACTTGCAAACTATTATCTAAAAATTAAATATGAAAGAAGAAACTAAACAAGTCCGCAGTGTTTGGAAAGAAGCAAAAAATTGGCAAAAAATTGACGGGGAAAACTACTAAAACTCTTCTTTATTAGAAGAGACTGGTCTACATCTTCCATCGATTAAAAGGCGTTCCAACACCCGGTCCCTCCATGAAATGGAAGAATCGCGCAGACAGAAAGCACCTAACAAGTTATTACGGATTATACCGCTCATAAATATATTTTATCTAAACTTTTTCCCATTTAACTAGCATAGATTTAATTAACAATAATTGCTCAATGTAAAAAATATTTCTCCCGATCTTCAATTAGTTCTAATAGAATGACCCAAGAATAAGTGGATCTTCAGAACAGTGCAATACAGTACATCATGATTTCTTTGCTTCGTGAAATCACCTTAGCTATGTGAATTTATTGTTATTGTTAAAATAATTATTAACATTAACATATTCATATTTATGTTAACATAATTATTAATATTTAAAATAAATTCTACTTCATCGTATAAGGGAAGAGAACTTTTGATTCGTGCCTTCACATAGGGCCTATACATCAATATTTCCGATTTGAACGGGAGAATAAAAAAATAGAATCAACGAATTGCTCGGCATGAGGGTAGGTGCAGGCGGACCAACTACCGAGATATTGCAATGATCGAGTTTTCAGTGCACTGAGCGAGTTCATCCCACCCCCGCCCGGCCGCTTGGCTCACTTGTGTCCGTTGCAGAGGCTGCCGCTGGAGAGCGCGCGCCGGCCGGCCAACCCGGCCCCGGGCCCGCCCGCGCCCGCGCCGCCGCCGCCGGCCTGGCCGCGCTTGCCCGCGTGCCGGCTCACGTTGGAGCCCATCAGGTGGGGCGAGCCGGCGGGCTGCTCGAGGTCGCTGGCGTCGGGGTCGCTGGCGTGCTGCTGGTCGGGGTCGGTGGGGTCCTGGGTCGGGGTCGTGGGCGGCGCCGGGGTCCGCATGGTCGGCGGGCGCCAGGCGCAGGCGCACCACGCCGCCCGGCGCCCCGTCGCCTCGCAGCAGGCGCGCCGCCTCGGGGAAGGAGCGCAGCGGCCGCCCGTCCACGCGCACCAGCCGGTCACCTGCGCAGACATGCCCGCAATTAAAGCACTTAGGCTCCCAGTGAAACACTTAGGCTCCCATTGAAACACTTAGGCTCCCATTGAAACACTTAGGCTCCCATTGAAACACTTAGGCTCCCATTGAAACACTTAGGCTCCCACTGAAACACTTAGACTCCCACTGAAACACTTAGACTCCCACTGAAACACTTAGACTCCCACTGAAACACTTAGACTCCCACTGAAACACTTAGACTCCCACTGAAACACTTAGACTCCCACTGAAACACTTAGACTCCACTGAAACACTTAGACTCCCACTGAAACACTTAGACTCCCACTGAAACACTTAGACTCCCACTGAAACACTTAGACTCCCACTGAAACACTTAGACTCCCACTGAAACACAGGCATTTCAAAGTCATCAACTGGAATGAGAGGAGGGGATATTGTCATTCAATCGGGAGCTCCAATAACAAAAAATTAAGTCGTAACGAAGCTCCCGATTGGATGACATTGTCTCCATCTCCGTTCAGCTCGTGATCTTTAAGTGCAACGGATAGTACAGTAACTGGTTCCTGTACTATCCAGATTCCTTTTATTTAGGTTCCTGTTAATACTAATTATTTTACAATTTTTTGGACGTTTGCAGATTAATTTGTCAGAGAGCAGTTAACATAAACGAAACTCACAAGCAACATCAAATACAAAAAAAAGTTAAAATAACACAAGTAACACACTGTTTTTTAAATATCAAAGCGCCGACCTGGATGGCCGAGTGGCTAAGAGCGTTCATTTACTCAGGGACGAACGTTCGAGTGCCACCTGGGGGCCGTCCATAAATTAGGTAACGCAAATTTGCAGTATTTTAAATACTTCCTCTCCCCCGTAACGCACCCACAACGCGTATTTGAACCCCCTCCTTAAATAATTACGTAACGCTTGCGACACCTCTCCCCTCATCTTGTATATGCAAGAAATAAAAATAAAAGTAAAGTAAAAACAATTTTTATTCATTATTATTTGTGTATATTGAAATTTATGATAATTAAAGTCCGAATTAATTGGTAAAGCTGACTGCCCCAAACAATAAGATTGGGGCAAGTTGTGAATGAAGGAAGGACACACTGGCGAGAAAATGTTTGATCAGAAGCAGTGTACACGATGTTGTGGATGATGCATGCTGCGCCAATATAAATGAATTCTATATTCATTCTTCGCACAGGAATTAATTCTTCATACAGAGAAAACTGTTATTGCAATATACGTCCAAAATTGTTTAATTACAGAGTTATCACACTACTCATATGAGTCGAGTGCCACGTATCACGAGAAATGTTCGAAGTGAATTTTACTCCTGAATGTGTGTTTACTCGTCTTTGCATTAGCTGCTGAATATACAAAAAATACTTGATGTAGTGCGGCAGTCTGACAGACTGCAACATTGCGTGCTCATAATTCTTTCATCAGAATATACCAAATCTTGGAGGTGTGTTCTCATAGGCGGAGAATAATTTCTTGAAATGTCTTTCGATTTGGAAATCTGTGAGATGGATGTAGTTTCTCATACAAACTACACGTTCCCAAACTACACGTTCGTTGACAACAGCCAGACCAAATGTAATGTATGTACGCGAATTTTTCATTAGTATCCATTACAGTAGATAGAAAATCACAAAAAAACAAACTTCTCGGATAAACCTGCAATTAAGCATATCCTGATTCACGTTTTAATGAACCTTCTTGCTTCTTTAACTAGGGAGTCTATTCTTGAAATGTTGCTGTTGAATTCTGTTACATCCTATATTTTTCAGAATGTATCTCAACTCAATAGGCTCACGTTAGTAGTACAAATGAACGTATTAAGACATACTGCCCCAAATGAGGTACAAAATACAACAGATGAATAATACACGAACACTATTTTGTGTGAATACTTTGTAATAATTGAATATAATTTATTAATTTGAAACAATCACATTGCATTCATTAATTCTTTAAAAAATAACGTACCAATAAAAATAACATTATTTGGCATATTAAGTTTGTTAACACGTAAAACAATTCTTAAATTAACACAAGTCGCAAAGTGGTTGAGGCTCAACATTCCAAATTCAGTTAAAAATAACCGTCACCACTTTACATACTCAAACCTTACAAGTTCAGACATAAAATAAGGAAATCACAAAATTTAGAATTAATTCGCGACCATTCATGGAATGTAATGGAATTATAAAAGTAACATTTCACAGTTTTCGTCTTCACTTGTCCATCACCAGTAACTTCAAAACAGAAGGAAATTAAGAGTGCACAAAATCACACTCGCATTCTCGAGTAGAATCTTACGGAAGAAATAGGTGCTGACAGCCTATCACCAGTGGTTTGCATTAAACGAATCCAAAGATTTGCTCCAGACTACTATGTTTCTATTTCTTAGAATTTGGCTCAATTAAACAGATGACAAAGCCGAATATTCCAAATGGTATATGTACACTGGTATAGTACGGTACATGTGTACGCTCGTACTTGTATGGTACACTGAATTAATCACTGACTTTCAAAATAATTTAATTTATTTTAAAGGGATCCTTTATTGGTGTGAGTTGTGCAAAGCAGTGGACGTAGTATATCATTACCTAATTGCATATACACTATAAATGTATACGAAAAACACTGATATGATTCAGAAAGCATTCGTCTAGTAACATGTATAAATTTACACGTTTATCTTAAACTTTCCAAATATATTTGATCTGACAACACAATCACATTGTATCTACAGTACAATCCTGCTTATTTTGTTCAAGCGCACCCAATCTTGTCGTGTGTCACCTCCAGCATTTAAAGCGTGCGTCCATTCCTGTTCCCAGCGAGTGTTCCAATTCCGCTCCACCGCGTGCCCGGCCGAAGTGCGCAGCGCAGTGAGTCAGCGGCGCCGCACCTCCCGGACCTCAGCGGCCCCGCCCCCACCGCCCCCGCACGGAGCGACCGCAGGCGGTGCACCCCAATCTCCCTCCCCCCCCTCGCTCGGTCAGCGCGTGCGTCTCGCCGGGAGAAGAGCAACGCCGACAAATTTATTCAATGCTAATTTAAACAAAGCGCATTCAGAAACTAATAAAGGAAAGTTAATACTCATTATTTCATAAACATTTTTCTTTCTCTCGTCGAACTCTCAATTTATCCTTCTTGTATCCTCTTTTTGTGCTTGTGTAACAATTTTTCGTATCAAACCTGTTTTAATTTCTTTATATTTCTTTTAAATAATGAATTTTGTAATACTCTACTCGAGAAAAATATTTTACTTACGACATTTTACGTTTATAAAATATATAAATATTTGTAACTTTGAAACTCAGTGCATGAATTGCACTGAGTGGTGTTACAAGCGCCATCGCGTCCGCTGGACTGGTAATTTCATCTAAAGATTCGCAATCAGAGGCCATTAACTCCGGTAGCAGAGAGTATAAAGAGAAGCCTTACAGCTCGAGCGTATCAGTGACTGGGAGGTCGCCGATTCGCTCCGGCAAGGTGCCAGAAAATTACGCATCATCACAAAGCGGGTGGTACCTGACGAAATTCTTTTTTCTTAGTCCTCCTGTTTTCATCAATGTTTTTCATTAATTTCAATCAAATGTTTTCATCAATGTTTTTCATTAATTTCAATCAAATGTTTTCATCAATAGTTTTCATTAATTTCAATCAAATGTTTTCATCATCTATTTTCATCAATGCCGATCAAATTTCCGTGGTTTCCCTCGCCCCTTCCAGACGAGCCACATTATGAGGTAAGTTCCATAAGTTTCTGGCCTCTAACTTCTATTTTTGATACAAAGAAAAAATTATGTATTTTCGACTTATCATGGTTTACTCCAACTCAGTTTTCACATCTGTGAACAGTTCTAGATCTATGAGTAATCCGACGTTTTTCGCAAAACGGTCATAAAGTCTTTAATCTCAAATTCATCTGAAAACTTTCTTCCTTGAAGATGTTTTTTTAGTTTTGATAAGTGGTGGATGTCATTGAGTAACCAATATGGTCTGGTGGGTGAATGGTCCATATCCTTGAAGCCATAGTTCTTCACAACATTCTTTGCAATCTAAGCAGCAAGAACAGGTGTATTGTCGTGAAGAAGCAAAACACCATGAAATTTGACGCACCGCATCCAACTCAAAATACGTCCCGCCACAAACCTGAATGAGATGTCAGCTAGAAACTTATAGTATTACAACAATTAAAGATACAACTACATACTGTTCAGAAAGTTTCTCCATTGATGAGCGTTATGTTGGTCAGGCCAGAATCTTACGGAACCGCCTAATATATCCATCGGCGGAGAGTCCTTACGGACCGACCACTTGCGCGAGACTAAAGCTAGGAAAAGGAAACGCAATTTGCGAAAGATTTGTCTAAGTGATCCAGATATAGTTAATACTTTGACGGCTCTTCGGCCTTGTGGTGTCGATTTAGTATAAAACTAATTCAGCATTGAATTCATAATTGAATTGCACAATTAGATGACGCGAACCGGCTTTTGAATTGTGACAGTAGAATTCTGCATGCATCAGATGCAAGGTAGTTAAATGAACTTCAAAGGCACATTATGAACCACAAAATTTAAATGAATATATAAATAACATGATGACATGATGAAAGTCAAGCTCTGAAGAATATCACATAATTGATGAAACGTTAGAAAAACGTGATTAATGAACGTATTGGTTAAGTTTTTTAGTTTTTTTTTTACTAAATCGATCGATAACTTCATATATTCAGCAAAATATTTAATTTGTCTCACAAATTGTGCATAAATTCTATTGTAATATTATACAGCTATGCACTGTCGCCTTTAGTAACAGTAATACAGACTGTAGGTTTGAGAATACAGTATATGTGGGTGAGATTGGAGGAATTTAAATTTAGTTTAAATGTAGGATTTACATCAGGAACAATTAATACAATAACGTTGATGTGGCAATGCATTAGAAGAAAAAGAGGAATAATTGTTAATGTTCATCACGTTTTACATAATTTTAGAAATTATTCGTATGCTAAGTGTTCAATATTTCAGATTTTGCAGATCTTCATACTTTGCTCTTAAGAACCCTTGTTTACAAGAGCAGTCCTAAACCAAAACTAGCAGCTCTAATTTAGTTACTAAAAATTATGAATCCGCCAATCAACGATGAGACTTCTCTCGTGTCCATTTTTTGTTGAGTGAGTGAACTTGAGATCGAGCGATATTTGTTTAGACATTGTAAACAAACATAATGGCTTCACACGTCACTAGACATAATATTATTATTTAACTTCCCAACGTTCCATTTTTTAGTCATTTCATATTATATTATTCCAACAAGATTGAAGGGGTTAGGACACGATGCTAAGCGACATTTCTGTAATTTTTATCAGACAGAGGAAGAACACGTCTCAGTTTGTTTTCACACTTTTGCTGCATTCTATACATATGCCGAGTTTTACGAGCATGTTTGTGAAACGTTTGGATAACAATGCAAGTTTTTATGAGAAATTCTACGATGCTTTTTATATTTATGTAAATCTTTATCTATAAAATCTGTGAAATTATGTTGTTCCGATCCCTTCAATTATTCACATCACTGTAGTTCAGAATGTCGTTGAATGTTATTTTTAGTTTATAGCGATCCAATCATTTGTAGTTCATCTAGAAGTCACGCATTCGTACCTTCCGCTGTCTAATCCCTTTCGCCCCCCCCCTAATTGTCTCTCCTGCCACTCCCCCTTTCCCGCCGCCGCCGCCCGCGCCGCTCGTTGAGTCGACGCGACCATAGACTAAGGATGTATAGACAGCTCACTGCCAGCAGCACTGAGGTTACGCTTTTAAGGTGACTCATTCAGAGATGGCACCACCGTCGCATCTTAGTTCCGTAAAATGTGGTAACCGAGTAGAGTGCGCACAGGTCGCGACTCTGCCCCCACTACCGATTTCACCCCTCCACCATTCACTGGCGGTATTTTCAAATTATTGAAACTATTACTGCCACAAGATCTTTCTACGGCATTTATATTTAGGGAGCACATGGTGTGGCTGTTGCCCTAAGCGTGAGCACGCAGGACCTTCCGCCTACACTCTACCAATTAACTGCATCCCAACAATGACGTGATCCTGTGACCATAATTATTATAATCATGCGAGCACTTCTCTTATCCATTCATTGCAACGCTTTTTAAAAACAATAGTATTTATCATATAGTGGTGAAGTGTCCTGCGTTGCTCAAACATTATTAATCAGGGACTGAATATAAATTATCGTAATCTATGTTAAATTAATTTATTAAATAGGGACTGAATATAAATTATCGTAATCTATATTAAATTAACATAATTTCCGTTTTACTTCTCACCAACAGGGACATCAATAATTGAAAAATATATTAACCCTTCGTTGCACGATTTTTTCTTTTAAGGTCAAACTTTTTTGGGGAATAATTTGATTGTGGAGATATTGGGAAAAATAGATAAAAATTCTAATTTACATGTGTCGTAAAACTGAATTTTTTTTATATATATATGCAAAGATGCGCTTTAAGTTATACATTTTGCCTTTGCATGCAGCAATATTGTGGAATAGTGAATATGACACGTATACAAAATGCTTGAAGAAAAGTTTATAATAATAACCCATAGTATTTTATTCGTTATCATATTATATTTTATCTATTCAATCATTTATTATATATATAATATAATTATATGTATATAATTATATGTATGTATATATACATACATACAATTTATTTGATTTTTACTATTTTTCATGATTACATGTTTTACATCATGAAAATTAGTAAAAATCAAATAAATTCGAACACAATACGTAATCTCCAAAAACACTCCTGATGTCGCGGCACGATATAGAATACAACTTCTCGAGCTTTATACTTGGCACAAAAGCTTTGTACTCCTTATAACATTTACTTATCATCTGGCAAAAACGTACATTGTTGGCAACAAGGAAGCGGCCAGGTTTCCAGATTTCAGTGGAAGAGATAAGACAAGAATAGAATGATCTCACGAAAGATATCTTCTCGAAAGGTTGGCCAAGAGCAACAATCTCATTGAGTGTTCTCCGTACAACACCGCGACCACTGGAGGCTCAATGCAAATTTACGTGCACCTTTGCAGATATGCAAAGTCCAAAAATCCCTCTTTAAAATTACAACTATAAACAGAAACTAGATTCCAAATAATTCAATTCTTACAAAAAACTTCTTTTAAACCACAAAAATCCCCATTCAATTAAAGTAATTAACAACCACAAAAAAATCAAAGTAGGGCGACAAGCACTCCCGGAGTGAACAACTACCGCAGTACAGTTTGCGAATGCTTACGGACGACATACAAGCGAGGTTTCTCCAAGGAGTTTAAGTCGAACGGAGTATACGCTATATTAATTTTCGACCAGAGAAGTAAGTTCACATTGTCTTGTGGAAGAAAATGCTCGTATGCCGATTGTGACAACAGTTATCGAAAACATCCAGGAATAAGTTTTCATAAATTTCCAACAACGAATCCAGCTCTGTGTGCGGGGGAGAAAAACGGGGAATTTTCGGCAGAAACTCTTGTTGTCGGGCCTGGTAATGAAAAAGTGGATAAATCTTGTCCCTATAAATAGTAAATTAATTTCTCTAACATGTTGTGTAATCAGAATTCATGTATGGGTCCTTGAGACAGTAAAATCGATTGACGGCAAAACTGTCGTCACGTCCGTCCGTCCGTCTGTGAACAACGATAAACCGTAAGCAAGATTTTCATCAACGTTGATGTCCCCAATCGATCTGGCTGTTGTCGTGGCCCCTTGCATTTGAAACTTATATGTTAATTGTTATTTTTCCTTTGTTACACCTCAATATTTTTGACATTTAAATTATTGTATTACCAGATTAGCAGGCACATTGTGGCCCCATCATCCGGTATAAACTGTAATACATAAAAATTACACATAAAATAACAAAAAGGTAGTACAATATTAGATATATAAATTTAAAATAATAATATTAATAATAAATATTTTTGATCAAATAATTGAAGTTGAATGTTATAATACAGGGAGCAAAATCACCGTTCATAAATACGAATGAAACTCCAACTCACAACACATATCCACAATAAAATATGGATATTTTTATTGTAATGTATTATACTATATATTTCAATTTTGAGGGTATTTTACCTAAAGCCCCTGGAATTATTTTTTTAATTTCTAAAATATGCCGTCAAATGTTTTGGTCAAGGTCTAATTGAGAAGATCTTAATTTTCTTTAAAAATCCCAAATTTTCGAAAATTGCAAAATCAATATTTTTAGGCGTCTTCCTACAACTACAATTAAGAAGAAAATTTATTTTCTTATTGAAACGTGTTCATCGGAAACATATCTTCAAATGAGGTAACGTTCAATCTTTCGAAAACATGAGTATTATTTGTGTAATTTTGCGTGAAACATAAGCAATTTTGAAATTTCAAGCAATTATCTTCTCAGAAATGGCTCCAATTTTTTCTTTCACTTTCTTCAATTTTTTAAAATGTAGAACTAACAAATGCATTTCTTTTATTAACCCTACGTTAGGCGCCCATGAGTCTAGTAGACCCATTGCATTTTAAGAACTCAATATCTCGCTGAGCTCTAGGTGTAAGATTATGAGTTCTGGTGACATCCAATGTTGAACGATTCTGCATCCGCTGGTGAGGTTACCCCAAGATAAGCCGGATGACGATAGGTCACGTAGCTCGTCTTTCTGACCGCGCGCGACGCGTGGGATTGCCAGCCCCACGCGCCAAAAGGCGTCACATACTGTTCGCAGAATTTCTCGGTGCCGTTGCGTTGCATTCCTCTCACGCCAAATCTTTCGGGCTTGATTCTTGTGTTCGTGTGTGAACGGAATATTCTCTCTGCACGACGTATATAGTTCTCAATATGAGTGAATATGGTGATCTCCAAAATGCTGATAACTCCATGGTTTGTTACTCAAAGAAATTCAAAGATCCACAATTAATAGTCTTCCAGGAGAAATTCAACAAATGCGAACTAAATCCAGAAAACAAAAATGAAAATACGATCCTATGGAACCACACAGTACAAAAAGAAAAATGTGTCAGTCTGCTACAAGGAAAAAAATTGTCGCCCAAAATATGCTTGTATAAAATGTGATAATTTCTTCTGTTAATACAAACATCACCACAGTCACTTCATTGAAATTGGTTGATTTGGCCTTTTTCAAGTTAAAAATTAGTTGTTATACTAAAAATAATTATATATTTCATTATTATGTGACTATTTTCAATAATGAGAGAATTTGTGCACCTCTTGTTGTAATTGACATAATTGTTTTGTTCGTAAGCATTTACTTTCAATTGTACATGCGGAAATTTCATACAAATCGATTTGTTTTGGAAGACTGGTAATTGTGGATTTTCTTTGTCTCCCGGCCGATTTACATCTAGCATTACTGTCAATACTGATCCGAAGCCGGCGGTCGGGAAAATTTTACGTGCTGCCAAAAGTACTTTTTATGTAAAAATTCAATATTTTGTCACAAAAATTCAATCTTATTTTTTCGATGATCAGGAAACCCAGTTTCATATATAATACCGTGGATTTGTTAATTCAATTCTTTTCAAAACGTATATATCTTTTACCAGGGTCAACAGCGAGGCTAAAAAAACAATTACTGAAAGGTAAAAAGGTAAACTTAAATTCATAGAGGTCAACCCTCTATGAATATATCAGGAAATGACGGAAAGAATATGGTCACTCTAAAGACAGTCGTACCAAAGGCACACATTTTTCGAAGTGGTGATCTCCAAACTTCTTATTATTTCAGGTCGCATCAACGACTAGGTCATTAGCGACCATTATTGGATTTCACGTTATGGTATGAGGATGAAAACGATATGGTGATGATAGGGGGTGAGTTGACTAACACATACAGCCATGCCCGAGGTGGGACTCGAACTCGCGACTCCTCGGTACGAGATCACTACGGCACTACTTCCTTAGCAATCTCGGGCACGGCGCCGACTCCAAACATTGTTATATCTATTGTAGTAACTTAAAGGGCCTGCCTCCAGTATTTTCACCTTAGCTGAATTCTCACAATTAATTAAAATGAATAAATGCATATTAATGAAAAATGCTGCAAATATTTCAAAATAATTCCATTATTCGAATAATAATTATCAACAAGAGGAAATAAATACAAGTAGAATCAGTACAAATAAAGGAACTGTATAAAAGAGGTTTACCATTCTAAGAAATCATTTTTTCTCAGAAGTGTGATATGTGACACAATGTGCCGAAGCATAGAGTAAAGACATCCTTAGTCTATGGCCGAAGTAACGAGAGAGCGTCGCTTGCAACCTAGGCAACTTCCTGGGCACAGGACGCACGGGCTGGTTCAAATGACCACGATTCAGTTTATTTATTTATTCACAGGTTATTGTGTATAAAATACATTTCCTGCATCCAGCGCTTTTTCAAATACATCAACCACTCATTATGTTAAAAAATTTATAAAGTCGACATCTGTGTAAGGAACTATTGTGTTGTTCTTTTTCCACTTATCTATACCGGGTGTCCGGGGAGGAAACGTCCAAACTTCGAAAATAAGCTCGTAAGACAATTCTAAGCATATTTTGTCTAATAAACTACGTGGATATTCGGAATGGTTGGGCCGAAATGAGCACTCAAAATGTGGTTTGAAAAAATGAATTCCAGGCAAAAATGTGTATTACGGAAGCATAGAAACACTCCAGAAATATGTAAGTTCTTTATTATTTACAAAAGAAATGAATATATTAGCTCAGACAGAAAAATTAAGTGAGAAATAAGAGAGCAGTCGAATTGTGTAAATTGGTTGCTTTTTATTTCTTGCTTAATTCTTCTTTCTGAACAAATATATTCATTTTTTTGTAAATAATAAACAACTTCTATGTTTCTGGAGTGTTTCTATGCTTCTATAATGCAAATTTGTGCCTAGAAATCAATTTTTCAAACCAATTTTTGAGTGCTTATTGCGGCTCAACCACTCAGAATATCCAAGTAATTTATTAGACAAAATATGCTTAGAATTGTCTCAAGAGCTTATTTTCGAAATTTCAACGTTTCCTCCCCGGACACACTGTATATTTTCATTATTTCTCTTGTAATTTTTTCTTTTTAAAATTTGGATCATTTCTTTATTCCATGTATGTTTTGGTCTCACACAAATAATTTTTCTATTTTTGCACCCTAGCAAGTTGGCACCCTGAACGCTAAAACCCCCTCTGTTCCTCATACAAATCAAAGAAATTCAAATAATATTGCAAAGAGTAAGGGTTGTACTTGCTCGATCGGTATTACGCACTACTTAACTTTGCTTTGCTTTCTGAAGAGTAAAAACCTTTTCTATTATGTTTGTGACTATCAAGGAAAGCAAAAAGTTAACTCTCAAGGAGAGTGAATAATTTGTTCAAAGTTGTTTTTAATGAATTGTTCCGAGAACATCTCTCTATAATGCTGAATAAACTTTTATTGAAAATTAGTTTCCAACATCAATTGTATTGCTATTTTTGTTTGATATTCTCCAAGTACATTAGAAGTTACATTTGTACATTAAAAAAATTAACATTTTTCATTAACAACCTTTCCTTCTTAATTGAAAGCATAGACAAATGGATAGAGAGAAAGGGTGGGTTTTAACATGCGAGAGTTCTCGCACGGGTACGCTTGTAATATTTAAAAAGTTAATAATTCAACAGACCAATTACATACTCATTTTGATTTTTCCCATAGTCCAGTATCTTGTATGGAAACTAGTGGTGCTACAACAGCACATACTCCCTCGGATTTTCATGATTTACTCCCTCATGATTATTGATATTTTGAACAGTGTTTCTGATATCTGGAAATATTCAATTTGTCGTTCCCCGTATTATTACGGCAGATCCATATTATAAGGGCAGGGCGTCCTCGATTTCTTCACGTAAAGGGACAGTCAAAATGAATAGCTGATTTGCCTTTGCAAATAGTTTTAATTACCGTGGAGGAACTTTCTTATCAAGTCTTGCCAAAAATGCACATTTTAGTAGGTATCCCAGAATTTCAAAAAACCTGCACACATACACTTCTCCCCACAGCAGGTCACACACAGTTTTTAACTGTATTGATGTTCAATAAATAAATGTAGTTAATTGATTTGGTCTGCAACAATAATACATTTTTGCACCGACATCAATTAGTGTCACAAACAGCATTTTTCTGTGTGTGTGTGTATGTGGGGGGAGGGAGGTATATGGTGCAGCAGACTAGATGTTCCATACAAAAAACTGTTCCTGTAAGCTGAATTTTAATTTTTTATTGGTTAATTTATTTAAGAGTTTTCAAGTGTCATATTGAAAGTCTTTCGTTTCTATAGAAAATGAGTAAATACTGATTTTATGATGAATGGGCATCTCTAGCCGATTTCCTATTCTGAAGGGGGTAGTTCTATGAGAGACCCTCCCCTATTCCGTTAATTTAACCACCTTTGGTCCACACCTTTACATCTTAGAACAACTCTT
Organism: Acheta domesticus; assembly: GCA_031308135.1. NCBI lineage: Eukaryota > Metazoa > Arthropoda > Insecta > Orthoptera > Gryllidae > Acheta > Acheta domesticus. The sequence continues at coordinate 76,906,001 of JAHLJT010009419.1, read as the reverse complement.
TGTCTTTGAAAGGCAGGCCAAAGACTTTGCCAGTGCGGCTTGTCTGAACGGCGATCACGCTGCAAACCCATTCACAGCTTCGTAGAGCAAATGTGAGGTTTCCGTTCCAGTCGGCGGGGCGAGCGCGGTAATCCGGGTCTGCGGGGCCAGGCAGGCTTGTGTCTCGGAGAGCAAAGTGCGGAGCCACGAATGTCACGAAGACACCCGAGCGGAGTCGAGCGAGGCGAGCTTTCCGTCTAATATGCATAATTTCTGCAGCAAGAGTGAAAATCATTGCTCGCAATTGTTGGCACCTTTTGTGTGTCTTCTTCCAACATACTCAAAATTCCAGTTACAGATAAGCAAACAATACTTTTTCATTTAGAGCAGTTGCTTGAAATATAGAGAGGAAAAGACGTAGCCATTCTGAAATACTGTATTGCAATGATAGGTGTCCCCTCCGATATTTCGGATCACGAAATTAATTTGAAATAGTTAGTAATCTTATAATTATTTTCTTAGAATACCACAATTCAAATGTAAAACACAAACCTCCACTCTATCCTCAGACATTTTTCCGTACCAAATTGTTCGTTATCAAGGAAGGTAGATATTATAATTATATGAA
>JAHLJT010009419.1:76886641-76904394 GCA_031308135.1 Acheta domesticus | reverse complement strand
AAAACTCTTTATGACATCTAGCTTAGCCTCGATTCCACAAAGAATTTAAGCACAGTACGTTGTATCCGGCGAATTATTTGTGCCAAGTAGTTAAGTCAAAGAGCGGAGTGACGCCTTGTGGCTTTTTGCTTCAAATGAAGGTAGTTTGAAATCAAAAACCATCGCGACCACACGAGGCGGCGCGCTTCTCCACAGCAACGGCTGCAGCATACGCCTCTTCGGACGAAAAAACGATTGCGCGGCGCCGTGCCGCGCTGCCCGCCGGCCGTGAAATGGGGCGGTGCTCCCCACAGAGCAGCCGTGCACGTAAAGAACTTCCCTCTTCCTCCCCGCAAGGCTTATTTCTTCGCATGTACGTAGCCACCTTATGTGACCGTCATAGTCGCTGCAGCCTAAAACAAGAGGGGGAGCAACATTTCTAGACTCTCTTGTAACGAGTCAATATGGCATGGAGAATGAATATTCAGAAGGTATTCTTATGTGTGCACGGCCACCTTGAACTGATGTGTTGAACACCAAGGCAACAGACAATTTACCAAATGGGTGAAGAAGAAACGATAAGTGGATGTTCTGTTAAAAGGAAACTCTTTATAACCTGGTGATTTAAACGGACGTGCGGAATATACAGTGGAGAATTTTTTTTTTTTTTCAAATACGAAAGTCGAATTCGAAATAAGAACTAGATACGTTGGAGAGTTGGGACCTTGACTATAAAGTGAGATAATGTATGAATGTGAATAGGGTTATGGTATGCGGAAGTACGAATGAACTGAGATGGAGAATTGTTAAATTCTATGAAGTTTCTTTTTTTTCTTTTTCTTTCATGTATTGCGTTTACAATTGACGCAACGCGTCTCTAAGCCCCTTCCGGGGCGTTGAGCGCTTCGCGCATGAGAGTAATCCTACATTACATCGATATGTCATGTCACGTCTCGTTGTTAGTTGTCAAGAGGACCGCCAGGTAGCATCTCCGCGCACGCGCATATTATTATTGTTTTGGTTTGTTTGTTAATAAATATTATTGTTTTATTTTCAAACTTGGAATTGCTTTGCAAATATAATTGATCGGTAAGTTTGCCACCATTCAGATCTGCGGTGTGTGCCGTTGAATCATCGACCCTCATAAATACAATAGATGTTTCTTTTTCTTTTTAAATAATGAACCTGATTCACTTAAACAAAAAAATTAGAACCTTCACACTCTTACATCAAACATTTTAATTCGCATACGACACACTTTACTAGTAAATAAACAAATCACATAAACAAATTGATATCATTTTAATATTTCGATTGATTTTGATTGAGAGTCGACCCGTGGCCTAGTGGTCAGACTGCAGGCTCGGTTTCGATCCCAGGTGGTTCCAAGAGGAATTTGTGGACAAAGCAGGTACGTTTACAGCAAGACCCTTGTTACGGATGATAAGGAGAGGATAGAAAGCCAGGCGGAGTGAGGGATAGAGCTTCGTTGAAGCTGGCCCCTGAGGAGGAAAAGAGAGTTCGGTTTAATGCAATTGGTTTAAGCTGAACCTTCATATTTGTGTTTATCAGTCGGTTTGAACACACTTCGCCGAATACATAATTAATTGCCAAATCGTTAAGTAAAAACAGGGGAGAAATTAGGAATTGAATATATTTACGGAAATAAAATGTTTCATTTTGTCAGACTAAGTGGTCCCTTTAAACTGTTAGGGGTCTCCTATTCCTAGAGTGAAGGTGAACTGGCCAAAAGATGCGCCGGAGATTAGCAGTATATTCCGAGATATTAATGCGCTGAGGTTATCGTCACACCCGGCCGGCCGAAGGCACCATCACAAAGCATTGACCGAATGAAGTGAAATTACTGTCTGCGTTATTTTGCTATGGTTCACGACTTATGTTTCCAGATAGTTAAACATATTATCGTTAACAATACAACCTTACTATTCATAAGGTTGGTTCCCTACGATTTGGGTCTTCATCACACGATACACAAATTTAAAGTTTATATAGTACATATGTATGAAATAGCATAATTAAACATCGTGGCTCTTCTTATCATACATCCTCATAAAATGAAGTCAATAAATAATATTTGATCTCTATTTTACAGAAATAATATAAATCCCACATTCCATCAAACACAACCAGGATGACTGATCCTACTGCCTTGCATATTGCTTATCCAGGACTTTTGTCCATTTCAGTTTTTCCGCCATTTTCAGTTTTTGGACAGTCTAGAAACAAGGGTGGAGAAAATACGGACTCTGGATAAGAATCTTTAAAAAAATTTATTTATATATATATATATATATATATATATATATATACAGCAAACAGTAATAAAAAAAAAATTTTCAGGCTTATTGAAATTACACATTTGCGGTGTTTGGATATTTGGATCTGAACCTCTGAAAAAGAAAAATCAATCATCATGAAGAAACTATTTCATTTTGGGCTAACGGACAAACTGAACCTTTGATCTAGTGAACCAAAAATGTTGGTCCTCAGAGATGCATTTTAACTTAAGTCTACTGTAATACTGAATAACAGGAGTCTACTGTGCCTACGTTTGATGGCAACGTTTTTGCAGTTACGGAATGAGTATTATGTAGAAGTAAATCAGGCTCTCCCTACGAATTCCTAATAATTTACTGTTTCAACACCTTCAAGAATCGTGTTATTGATTGCCCTACATTCTGCAGCTGGTTTCTCGTCAGTTCTTTAGAATTTATTCTTCGGATCTGTTTATGACGATATCCGATAGCGAAAATACACTAACTTACTTCAACAGTTCGTAAGACAAAGTTAAAAGCACTCGAGAAAGCGTTTTTTTAAGAACCCAAGAGTCATATTCACGCAATTTCTGAGCGTTTTAATTTCCTGGGGTACATCGTGGTACATAATAAAGTCTTTTTAATTTACCTTAATCAATCGACACCTGTTTTTAATTTTCTATACATAAATATCCTTTCTGATGGTGCTGCAGTTTTAAGAGGAATACTCAATCTTTCTAAAATCATAAAGAGTAACAATCCAATCAGGCAGTAATATATTCGTCACAGTATTCAGGAGACATGCTGAACTTTTACCTGAAAACTTAAATGTTGTATAGAATCTTTTCAAGTAAACACTCAAAAAATCTCTTTTACTGTTCTTAAAAATAATGAAGCTTTAAGAGATACTAGTTTTTCGGGATTCATATCAAAATAGAGAAACAGCTTGCGGTGGTGTGTGCGACAATCAGTTCTCGTTATTTATTTAAAAAGTTACTGGAAACTCAGAAATTCACCTATATTTCCTCCCTATAAAATTTTTTTTAGAAAATTCGGGTTGTGATATTCGTTAGGACAAGACGGTATTTAATAGCAAGGAATCCTCAGCATCCATATGTACATTATTTGAATATCCACACTGAGCAATTATCTTTACAAGGTGTTTATAAAGTATGTTCATTTTTTTAAAATTCAGTCATTCTGTATTTAGACTCAAACTTTCCACGAGGATCACTGTAGATTCTGCCACGAGGCTACATCTATGTTGACATTGAACAAAAGGAACGCGTTGGGTGTGGGGGTGTCTTGCACGCAAGACGCATTAGAGAGAAACCAAAAGCGACGAGGTGCAGCGATGTCAATTCGACTGCGTCACTGGAGGGCGGGCAGAGGCTCATTGGCACCAGAGTCACGGGCAGCTCGCGTCATGAACTCCCGGGATGGGCTGGAGAAGGTCAGGTGCACGACTGTCATCAACTGGAGTCGGTAAGCAGGTAATGGTCAGCCTTACGACCACATAAACAATAATACCAATACTACTACTAATAGTAATAATAATAAATGTAATAATAATAATAATGATAATAATAGTAATAATAATGAGTCACTTTCACATCATCATTCACTTCATCTAATAATAATGAAGAGAATGAAGAGGCTGTTCTCAGAGAAGAGGACCTAAAAATGAAGAAAATGATTGAGATCAAAAATATAAATATGAAATTTAGGCCTAGAAACCGAAACGTTATAACGGGGCAAAAGTACACAAAAGAACTAAAACAACCGGGCTTCAGGTTTCTTCCTGCGTAGAAAATCGCAGTCTTCAACATATTACAGACATGTTTTATGAAAAAAAAACAACAACTTTTTGGGTGATCTTAGGTTTAATTCGATGGACGAAGAGATCTTCAAATTTTAGAAGTTTGAAAAGAACATAAAAATTATTACCCCATAATCGCTCATTTAGGCAAAAGTTTGACATTAAAAAAACCTGGAAGATATGCACATTTTCTCAAATGAACCATTCGCAAATATTTTCGCTTTTTGGCCGGGCCTATTGTGCAGAAATTAGCTTGGCAACACATCACCGGTACCTGCAATGACGCGTGATGGTGATCGCTATGCGGTAACCATTTTTTAATTAAATAATCGCCGAGAAGTCTGCAGCTATGGAAATCCAGAACGCAAAAAACCAAAGTGGAATCAGGAATAAAAATTTATCGAAGAAAAAAATAAAGAAATGAGGCCGTCCATAAATTACGTACCGCAAATTTCGAGTGTTTTCATACTCCCCTCACTCTTGTAACGCACTTCCCTATCTCTATGGTAACGCAGCGTAACGCTACCACAGACCCCTTCCTCCCCCATTAGCGTTACGTAATTATGGATGACACCTAAGACACAAAGCCCAAAAGAAAAAAGGGAAAGAGAAAAAAATAGGCAAAAAAACAATCTATAGAGGATTTACTCTAACACTAAGGATGGATCAGTTTGACAGATCGGGAAACAAATGAACGTCATGTAGAATGACGGCATTGCAAGAGATAGAGATAAAAAACATTTACGAGTGACCTAACTAAATGAACGCATTGGCGAATTGAGAGTGTGGACATAACCCGCAGTTCTGGTGTCAGCAGTAGCTGTCAAAACGGTCCCCTCTCATAAAAATCTCTCTATAGAAGCCAACGTTTTCTGGGAGGTGACAACATCGGCAACGGCCTCTTCAGATTGTATCCGTCATCTACAATTTCGCAGTGTTGCGGAGCCTGGCGGCGAGCGAAGCCGCATAGGCCGCACCGCCGCGCCCCCCAGGCCACGCACGCGGGCGGGCGGGCGCAGCTTCCTCGCTGTTATGTAGCCGCTGCTGCCGGCACGGGGGCGGCGGCAGCGGCGGAATGGGCGTGAGGCCAGCGGGCGGCGCGGGGGCGGGCGGCGCGGGGGCGGGCGGCGCGGGCGGCCGCTTCCTGCGTGGCAGACGACGCGACGCAGACGCGCAGTGGGCCCCAACGCGGGTCTACGCACGGCCGCCACACAAATACGGTTCTCATATGTAGAGGATACCGTGCCATTCAATAGTACGCAACAATTCCATAACGCATCCGATGTGATTCCAATCCAGCAGATAAGATGAACTATACGAAGCCAGATCATCCGATACGACCCCAGATCATCCGATACGACACCAGATCATCCGATACGACACCAGATCATCCGATACGACACCAGATCATCCGATACGACACCAGATCATCCGATACGACACCAGATCATCCGATACGACACCAGATCATCCGATACGACACCAGATCATCCGATACGACACCAGATCATCCGATACAATACCAGATCATTCTATACAATACTAGATCATCCGATACAATAAGCTATCGTATCCGATACGATACCATATCGTATCATCAGATTCTACCGAATGCCATTCGTTACTAGACCATGCAATTTTATTACAACTTGTATATCCGAAACTGTCGGATGTATATTGGATGCAACTGGAGTATGCGAGTCCAATGGTTTCGATCTTTTTAGCATTAAAGTTTAGATATTTATAGCATTAAACTTTCTTATTTTTAGTTAAAACAAAAATTAGGTTATTTTCCTATTAGCTGTTTCTTCAAACAATATTAAGGGTCCATTGGGTGGTGCGTAGAAAGCAGGCGAAAATGTGAATTCGAAAGCACGAACACTTAAGGAGGAAAGAAAATACAAGAACAATTGTAGTCAGGTAAAGTTTGTACTTATAATAGTTTTAAGTTGTTTTCATTTGTATTGCATCAATATTGGTTTTGTTGGAATGCACAATAACTCAGTAATTTACTTAAATTAGCAAGTTTAATATTTCTGTCATTTGCTTGCTACTTCCGTTTTGTTTTCATGTCATTCGCATTCACATCATGATGATAATGACTTACGGAAAATTCGACACGGCGTCGTCACATTTCCATTGCACTCCCCCACCCCACTAAGGGTCCAGGATTGGCATTTTACCAGTAAGATTTGCATGTCTAAGAAAATAAATATTTTCAATAACTAGACCTTTCAGGTTACATTTCTTTATGGCTAATATTTGACGGTAGATTCTTTACGGGAACTACATAATACACATAAAAAGATTCCTCAGTCATTTTACTAAAACATTTACGAGTTGCTCAGTGAGGAATAAAGACATTCTAGAACTTTGCTTTCCCATGGAAGACGTGACTCTTTGTGAACAATTATCATCGTAAAAATATTGATATCAGATTGTGGGCGAAATAAGATCTTTTTGATTACCACGAACCGAGTCTGGCCTTGCTGAAATCGGTGAAACATTACGCCTTAACACCAGTTTCCTCAGTGGAAATAGTTTGTCTTGTATATTCCCAAGCCCCCTTGCATCATCATCACCACCCTAAAGGTTTCTGCTTCTCATACATTTATTCAAATGTACTCACAGAAGACATGTTTACATTTTGATGTAGACATAGGAGTAAACAGGAGCCATCTTTCCAAGAACAGATTTACGAAGATTTATTCTGTTGTTGGTCTGTTATAAGAATTTTAAAATGGAAGGAATTCATTGCATGCACACAAAGGAGATGAAGAAAAACAAACGGGAAAGTCCCAAAAATGCTCAAGACAGATCATGGCGACACATCAGTCAGAAGCAAAAAGATTACAGTATCACCGTAACCTAAGTTTCGACTTCATCGTTTATTTTTTAACACACGAGATGACATGTTCAGTACGAATCCAATAATGATGTTTTTTACTTCTTTATCATTAGCCGTTCGAAACAAAAAGCATTTATACCAATGTATTCACAAGAGTTTCACAAAATTAAGAGAGCTCAACAATGCCAATGTTCCCCGTTCCTTAAACGATGCTCCTTACCCTTGCCCCTCATGCAACTCTCCATGAATCACTATTCCTGACCTCGGTCACCACAGAAGCACGGGGACAGATTATATTGCCGGAGGGCGACTCTTGACCGTACTTCCACACCCAGGGCCGGATTTCCAAACAGGCTGAGTAGGCTGCAGTCTAGAGCGGCAAAGTTTTAGGGGCGGTAGATTGGCAATTTATTCGAATTGAACCTGGATCTTCAATTACGCAAAACATAGTCATTAGCATTAAAGTATAAAAATAGGTTTAAAAGTGATCTCTGATCTCCAAGAACTAATTAATTCAGTTCCAAACCGATTTTATTTTTTCAACGAATCTTTAAAGACTTTAGCGAAAGAAAGTAGAAGAACTAATGTCATTATGTAATTTATTGTGTAAATCATTAAAATTGTAATTTTATCTAACCTAAATGAAAGCTTTTGTGCTTTAATGTTGAAAAAAGATGAAAACAAGAATGAACTCTACCGTTTGTTGTATAAAACATATGTATTATTCAACTATGAAAGGGGGGCGGCAAATGAACTTTAGCCCAAAGGCGGCAAACTCTTAAATCCGGCCCCGTCCACACCCATTAAAAACAGCAAAAAAACATGTCCAATAATGCTCTACATGTTCGAAGGAAGCTTAGGTCACAAAGAGAGAACTTTATTAAAATTATTCTTCAATACAGAAACAAAAAATAGAATGTCAATGCTCAAGGAGACATTTCTTTGCGATGCAGTGAGCTGAATATTATTTTGTACTTCCCGCTTCTCGTTCTTCTCATTGACAAAATTGGAAGGGAAGTGCGCATTTATCTAGTCGTGTATTAGACCTACTTGTTCACTTTAATTTTGATAATGCTAATGGGGTCCCTGCTGCGTCTTTAAATAGTCCCCACCTCCCATCCCATTCATGTTTGTTTCTAGAATAGTAAACATCGTAAGGACAAAAATAACGTAAGAACGGTATGCGAAGAACATTATTATTATTATTATTATTATTATTATTATTATTATTATTATTATTAACAAAATTCCAATTGTGAAATTTCATAATAAATTATTTTTTTGTACCACATCGATATTGCTTCCCATTCTACGTGCAGATAAGCATTGTATATGCAAGGATCTTAATAAAACAATACTTTCTTACTCTGCTTTAGTAAAATTTAAATTGAACAATCATTGTGACATTAATTATTGTGACTATACGAGGGGAATCAGTAAAACCGAAAGCGAAAAAGTTCAAATGACATTTTAAGCACGTTCACACGGGACACGTGTTTCATTGTTTTCATGAGGATATTATCAAGCCGATGTCAAATCAATCCGTTGAAATATATATCAAAAGTATTAGCAATGATTTGTCATAAGGTCAATTGTGACATTAAGCCTACTGCCATCCCGCTCTATCCTCCCACTCTGCGAGTGCGCGGGCAGTACCATTCCGTCGCCCATTTCTCGTGCACCTTTTGCCAGGACGGACCCCTCTGCGCAGCGGCTGCTGCAGGTGATACGTGGGTTTGGTTAGTTTGGTACCTTTGCGGGCCAAAGTCCCCTTAGTCCCATCTCGGTGACCTACGTAGCATGATTTGGGCTTTTACAGCGCGCGATCTTTCTTTCCTCAGCCTTGTCCCCTCCTCTTCCATTACACACGCACTTTTACGCATTACACTAGCACGCGTGTCGGGTGACCAATCGAGAACGTATAGCTGTTTGGGCTGTGGTGGTGTACTCGCCGGGGAGATACCTGGAGGTGTAAAACCCCGCAAGCAGAGGTGTATGTCTGGGCTAGATCTTACGTTCTGGCGGGGGAGGAACACTTGACATCTTCCTGATTGTAACAACCATTGCACGCAGATTTCGCCGATAAATGATATCCACATTATTTTTTATTTATCCAATCAGATATTTAAACTTTTGTTAATTGACTTGACCATTTTTTGACCTTCTTTTGTCAGTTAAGTCTTGAGATACAAAGTAATAAACCGATCGTCGTCAAAATACTGCCATCGTAAATATTAATAACCACTAATACAGTTTTACAACCATTATGTCTGAAATCAAAGGTTTTGAAGTGATTTTTATTAACATCGATATTTCAATTTTGAACATCAATGTTTAGAAACAATGATGTTCTGATGATGATGTCTCACTCCTTGCATGAATTGATTGATGATTCCTGCAAGGTCAACTGCTAAGGTCATTAAAACCGTAAGTGTGGTATACTTTTTATCGAGAAGGTGGCAGTGATCTTTCCCCGCTGGATGGCGTGAACCGGCGCCAATCCAAACGTCAACTTGCGGGGTTTTCCCCCACCAGGCATCTTCTACCAGCGGGGCACCGCCCCAGCCGGGACAAGCTCTCGTCTCCCGAAAAGTGTGGTAGTGTAGTACATGTACGTGAAAGAGTGTCTAAGTAAGGAGTGAGGATAGGACAAGTAAGAGGAAGGAAAGATCGCGCGCGGTCCGTGGCCCGTTTCGTAGGGCACTGCTCCGGCATTCGCCTAGTGTTGATCGGAGAAATCACGGACAACTACCGTCAGAGCAGTCCGCCTCTGAGAATTCTCTTCCAGTCAGCGACTGAATTCCATCTAGCTATCTGGCTATAGTGCGATTTTTCTAACTCTGCCTCTCAAGCCCCTATGGCCACGATGGAATATCACACGGCATTTCGCGCCGTTCTCGGTCGTGCCGTTATAAGTCGCATGATCGCAAACACTGGTTGATACGGTTGCATGATCATGCGACATCTGCCGGCACGACCGAGAAAGACGCGAAATACCGTGACATTTTCCATCGTGAAGACGGGCCTTGAGAGGCAAAGTTAGAAAAATCTCAGTAGTATCGAAAATGCTGTCACCACCAGGAGTTGAACACTAGGACCTCCCGATCAGAGGCACCCGACCAGACCTCCCTAGCAGCGAAATCAAGTGATGTCTTGAGTCACTATATTTTGGTTTTTCTTTCTTGGCGCACGGGGGTGCGTCAATAAAATGGAATATCTCACGGTATTTCGCGTCGTTCTCGGTTGTGCCGTTAGAAGTAGACTATGAACGCGACTGTATCGAGCAGTGCTGGCGATCATGCGATTCCTGGCGGCACAACCGAGAACGACGCGAAATACCGTGAGATATTCCATTTTGATGACACCCCCGCCCCCGTGCGCCAAGAAAGAAAACCCGAAGAATAAGCCGGTCCTAGCACGAAAACACTCAATAGTCGCTCACTCCCCCCTCATCTTATCAGCGCCAGTGGGGCCACCATGCACCATGTGCGCGGTTCGCGCTCTGGAGGCCGAGGGCGGCAAGGGCTTCTGGGAAACCTCTTGACCCACCCGCGCCTCTCACGGACGCCGGAAACCGCGCCACGCCGGGCCTCGGTCGCCTGGGCCAGGAAGCGTCGCGGCGCCATGGCGAACACACATCAGTGTAAATAGCGTGCATAGAGTGAAGTGCGTATGAATTTGTGAGTGAATGAGATTGTACGTATTTTAAGAGTAAATGCGAGTGTGAATGAAAACAAAAATGAAAAAAAGAAGAAAATAAGAACAATGAACATTGAATTTTCAGAATTTTTCAAAGATGAAACAATTATTTAAACTAAAGTGCTCCCAAAGAGGCCATGTAATTAGTTCTATTTAGGATTAAGTGGCATGTTTAAGACATTTCGCCCTCCTACTACTCCAAAAGCCTCATCGGCTGGAGTTAAATGTAAAGGCTGATTTATACGTTGCCAGTAAACGTGCCAGTTGAGGTTGCCAGCAACTGGCAAGTGGTGACTGGCAACCTGTAAACGCCTAGTTGCCAGTGACTGGCAAGACCTTCGCGCCAGTCACTGGCGATGCCAGCTGAATAAGAAAGTTTGGTTTACTGGCACGCTCACGCTCTCCCCCACCACCACGGTGTCCGCCACGGAGATGCCCCGGGGTCCCAACACGGTGTTTACACTGCTTTATTCTTGCACGGTGATCAACCTAAGCTTAATATTATTATTTTTAAAAGTGATTGGGGAACAGAAGTTCTCTTGAATAACGGAAGAACGAAATGACAAGTTTGACTGGTTATATACAGCATCGGAACATTTGTGGGATAGTTTTTACCAGAACCGCGAGGCTAGAAACGCCGCATTTCTGGCAATTGCAAATAAAATGGGGATAGATATCTTCTCAAAGGTAGATTAAGTGAATAGGATAAAATGTTTACGGAACATTTGCTTCGCACACTGTTGTTTGAGCGCCGAAAACTCATCAGGAGCACGTCGCAAAGAGTATACATAAGCTAACAGCAGCGAGAAAAATATCTCATCTTGCATGCCATTACTAGCACTGTGTAAACAAACTATTGCCAGTCGCACAGAGCGCTAGCGCTGTCCAGGTGCTGGCAAACTCGTAACTGGCACACCAGTACTGGTAGCGTGTAAATCAACCTTAAGTCTCAAAACTGAATAAAGTCCCGCCTCTCCAGGGCAACTGAAGAGGGGAAAATTGAAAAAAAAAAAAAATCTGCGTCTCCACGCATTCGGTGCGCCGACGGTTGGACATGGGAAGAGCGAGAGAGGAAGTAGAGGACGAGGAGGAGAGGGGGAGGGGAGAAGGGCCAGCGCGGCGGCGGTCAGGAATGCAGGCAGACATTCCCAGAAACGCATTCCGTCCGTACGACTCACACCAGATGGCACAGCTCACGTTCAAGTGGCCCGGGCACTGCAGCAGATAATGCACGGCGGCCGACAAGGGGGCGTCGAAGCTTTACGGCCCAGTTGCGTATGAAGGTTGTACTGAGCTACTGTGGCGAGAAAGAGGCAGGAACGGATGTTTTCTCACGCTCATGCCGTTTAAAACTTCGTGCTCTGCACATTTGAAGGTGGCTCCACACATTCGGCATTCGCCGAGCACCGAGCTACTGCTCGCCCGATCCCGACCAGCTGATGTGTTCGCCGAATGTTCGCCCCCTTTGATGTGTCGAAAAGACCGACACGCGGCGGGTAGGGCGAGCGCCGAATGTTCGTCATTCGGCAAATAGCAAGCGACCCATCCACACTACTCCGGAATCGGTGAGCGGTTGCTCGCTGTTCGCCGAATAACGAATGTGTGGAGCCGCCTTAACGGTTGAAATGCATTTTAAAATATCGGGGTGAAATGTCTCATTTAAGTAAAAAATGAGACTTGAGGAATAGTAAAAGAAAAATAACACATCCGTTACTCGGTTTGCAAACTTTGAAAAACAGTGCGTCAGCAGTAATCCAATTGTTATCTTCTGCGCATGCGGTGTTCAAGTTTTTTGCGCGGTTTTTGTGCGGCGAGAGTGCAGTCGATCGCTGTCCGCTACGGACTGCAAAAATGAAAACAAACCCTAATCTCTGGATCAGCTGAATGGATTTCGATGCGGTTTTCTCTGAGAGGTGGAGAGTTTTCCGAGTAGACAGAACATTACCCAAGAAATTAAATCTTAGGTTGCCGGCCAAAGTGCCGGCTTCATCCATAGGTTAAGTTAGTATTTAGTTAATAAGCTGCCCTCTTCTATGCCGCACAAGCCATAGAGCTGCGGCGCATGTAACCCCCTCAAGTCAATAAACGACCGCCTCGCCAGGGCTACGCCAGGGCGGGGGGAAAGTTGAAAAAAGTTTTGCGAGCGTAACTTTGGCAATTTTTTGTCAAATCATTATTTTCTATTATTAAAAGAGGAACGTTTTATAATTATTTCATCCAAACCTACAGTTCCATTCCGATCATAATGAAATTTTGCAAATGTGACCTACAAAACAAGAGAAAAGTTACTATTTGCAAGGTATTTTGAAAAACTACCCCACCACCCTTTTTACTCCTTATAAGTAAATTTAAGTGCGCACTCTTTTAGTTTACTTGCGAATATCCCGAAAATGTTGAGAAAATTCACCAAAGTGTATTGAACATATTTAAAGCACATACGGGAACATTTCGTTTTAAATTATTTTTGATTTATTGACAAAATTACTTTATAACGCAATTATGTTTTTAATAATTAAATACCAAAATTGTTTCTAAAGTTTGTCGGGAGTAAGAATGCATCTGTTTCCAGGTGCCCACATGAACGATAGTATTAGCAACGAAAATCGTAGCAAACGGCAAGTCGTTGAGGGGTGGGGGCAGATGACGCTTAAGCGAGTTGGTATTGGGCAGGAGGAGCAGGCGCAGGGTAGATCAGATTGGGTGAGTCAGGAGAATACTCAGTTCAGAATTCATTCCTATTCCTGTCTAATATGGGACTGCGATGAATAAATATCCGGGCAATGCCGGGTACTTCAGTTAATATTAATAAAACAACGCTTTAGTTGTAAAAGTTTAGAAGTAAAAGTTCCAATGTTTAAAAGATCGCCAGAGAAGTGTGCCACGCATAATAATCCCCACGATGCCTGATGGAATCAGGGGAACGAAGACCGGAAGTCGGCTGCGACGGAAGGCATGGCGTGTCCGGTGGGAGTCTGCCTGGGGAGCTTTCGCTTGCACAGTGGGTCATTCGGCCATTCCGATCCCGCCCCTCGCCGCAATAGGAGCCTCGCTTTGTCTCGCGGAGTACGCGACGTGCTAGCAAATGCTCTTTACAACATCGTGATGTAATGCTGGTGCGTCGTACGCGGTAAGCGATATGTACATTTGAAGGTAACCTTGAATCTTTGTATCTCACGAACAATGCATACATTTGTTTGGACCCCTTTTCAGACAAATGGTTAAGTAGCATTTTTGACTTAAAATAGTTGGAAAAAGAGGAAGACCTAGAATAAAAATCTCGGACGAATGTCAAAAGGTACTAAGCTTCACTACCTATAGAGATGAAGAGGACAGCCGAGAATAGAATGTCATGGCGACAGCGACAAGACACTTTTTGCCTCTAGAATGATGATATTCGAAATAGAACTGCTAATCACAAAAATATTTTGTTCGCATGCTTCATCTGAGCACGAGTTATCCCAACGTGAGGTAGAATGTTCTTATCCACGGACGTAGTCGAGTCAGGTACCTACAAACTGCTTTCGAGTTAATATATGTTTTCTGTTGTTGTTTGTGTGTGTGTGTGTGTGTGTGCGCGCGCACCTTGTATTAACATCACTGACTAGGAAACGGAAGAATATAGCATGAAAGAAATACTTTACGACTCGACAATATTTAGATTTTCATTCAAAAGGGCACTATTGACCCATTTGGCACTGTTCAATTTATCTCAATTTAGATGACCAATAGTGGCGATTTTAATTTATGAATTAAGTGCATAATTTTATGACGACGATCCATCGAAAGGGTCTTTTAAATACAGTTAATAAAAGGATGGCATAAAAGTTGTTCTCAACACGTCATTTAATTATGCATATCAGGCAATTTCACGAATATTTCACACGCTTACTTAGCATTGGGGAATGACACGCTTTAGGCGGCTATAAAGAAATGGTGTAATAAAAACAAAGCACCAGAGGACAAGTAACGAAAACTTCGTCACTTTTTTTCCACAAGCACCTTTTTCTTGTTTTAGTATGCTCGTTTTAGCCTGTCAAAAAAACTGCATATAAACTAAATTGCGAATCATATGCAAATGCATTCCGTAGAGTATAATATTTCTACTTTTATATCAACTTTTTCCCCTTAGTTTAGGCCCACCGAATGGAAAACGGAAGTATTTATGTGACGGGAAAGAACAATACGTGCAGAGTACACACCGAATATATGCCAAGCTCACACGCAAACACAAGCTAGGCGCAATCAATAAATCAGGCGAGTATTTCGGCGAGCAATTCCACGCACGCAGTCATTATTTGACAGGTGGAAGCGCGCCGGGGGAGTTAGTAAACCAAACGGCCGTGCGTTTGCGGGGGCGGTGGCTGCGGCACCGATTCGCGGTCAAAGCCGCGGAGCAGCAGTGCAGCTCCGCACTCTGGAATCCGCGCGGTCGCGTAGTTCACCGCCGCGTTGGCGTTGGCGGGCGCGGCCGCGATGGCTGTGGCAATAGCGGTGATGGTAGCTACGGCGATGGTGATTGAGAGATGGCGGTAATGTGACGACTACGGAGCGAATTTTTCTTTTCACTCTAGAACGGTGTCTTTTAGTACAGAAATTCATTTTATATGATATGATAGCTGTGATGGCAGTGGTTACGGCGGTGATGGTGGCTATGGCGATGGTGGTGGAGAGATGGCGGTAATGTGACGACTACGGAGCGGATTTTTCTTTTCACTCTAGAACGGTGTCTTTTAGTACAGAAATTCATTTTATATGATATGATAGCTGTGATGGCAGTGGTTACGGCGGTGATGGTGGCTATGGCGATGGTGTGGAGAGATGGCGGTAATGTGACGACTACGGAGCGGATTTTTCTTTTCACTCTAGAACGGTGTCTTTTAGTACAGAAATTCATTTTATATGATATGATAGCTGTGATGGCAGTGGTTACGGCGGTGATGGTGGCTATGGCGATGGTGGTGGAGAGATGGCGGTAATGTGACGACTACGGAGCGGATTTTTCTTTTCACTCTAGAACGGTGTCTTTTAGTACAGAAATTCATTTTATATGATATGATAGCTGTGATGGCAGTGGTTACGGCGGTGATGGTGGCTATGGCGATGGTGGTGGAGAGATGGCGGTAATGTGACGACTACGGAGCGGATTTTTCTTTTCACTCTAGAACGGTGTCTTTTAGTACAGAAATTCATTTTATATGATATGATAGCTGTGATGGCAGTGGTTACGGCGGTGATGGTGGCTATGGCGATGGTGGTGGAGAGATGGCGGTAATGTGACGACTACGGAGCGGATTTTCTTTTCACTCTAGAACGGTGTCTTTTAGTACAGAAATTCATTTTATATGATATGATAGCTGTGATGGCAGTGGTTACGGCGGTGATGGTGGCTATGGCGATGGTGGTGGAGAGATGGCGGTAATGTGACGACTACGGAGCGGATTTTTCTTTTCACTCTAGAACGGTGTCTTTTAGTACAGAAATTCATTTTATATGATATGATAGCTGTGATGGCAGTGGTTACGGCGGTGATGGTGGCTATGGCGATGGTGGTGGAGAGATGGCGGTAATTTGACGACTACGGAGCGGATTTTTCTTTTCACTCTAGAACGGTGTCTTTTAGTACAGACATTCATTTTATATGATATGATAGCTGTGATGGCAGTGGTTACGGCGGTGATGGTGGCTATGGCGATGGTGGTGGAGAGATGGCGGTAATGTGACGACTACGGAGCGGATTTTTCTTTTCACTCTAGAACGGTGTCTTTTAGTACAGAAATTCATTTTATGATATGATAGCTGTGATGGCAGTGGTTACGCGGTGATGGTGGCTATGGCGATGGTGGTGGAGAGATGGCGGTAATGTGACGACTACGGAGCGGATTTTTCTTTTCACTCTAGAACGGTGTCTTTTAGTACAGAAATTCATTTTATGATATGATAGCTGTGATGGCAGTGGTTACGCGGTGATGTGGCTATGGCGATGGTGGTGGAGAGATGGCGGTAATTTGACGACTACGGAGCGGATTTTTCTTTTCACTCTAGAACGGTGTCTTTTAGTACAGAAATTCATTTTATATGATATGATAGCTGTGATGGCAGTGGTTACGGCGGTGATGGTGGCTATGGCGATGGTGGTGGAGAGATGGCGGTAATGTGACGACTACGGAGCGGATTTTTTCTTTTCACTCTAGAACGGTGTCTTTTAGTACAGAAATTCATTTATATGATATGATAGCTGTGATGGCAGTGGTTACGGCGGTGATGGTGGCTATGGCGATGGTGGTGGAGAGATGGCGGTAATGTGACGACTACGGAGCGGATTTTTCTTTTCATTTTAGAACGGTGTCTTTAGTACAGAAATTCATTTTATGATATGATAGCTGTGATGGCAGTGGTTACGCGGTGATGGTGGCTATGGCGATGGTGGTGGCGATGGCGGTAATGTGATGACTACGGAGCGGATTTTTAATGAAATGTAATTTTTTTCTTTTAACTTTAGAACGATGTCTTTTAGTACAGAAATTCATTTTATGGATATGACGAAAGGAAATGACGCATTTTTATGTATTTTTTCCCCTTTTTTTCTTCAATTTCGTCTAATAAGTCATTTTTAAAAATTTTTCGTAATTTTGAAAAGCATTTCCGCGATTTCATCGATTTTAATATCATTTTAATGTACTTGCCTCAAATAATATTTACGATATAGAAGAAATGTGTACTTCCCGAAATTCCTGAGTAGCCTATTCAATTTATTCGCTCAGAAATTGTAATGTCAGCTGTTTTGAGTTTGTAATTCGATTTCTGTGACGCCTTCAGCACCATTGACGGTTCGGCGGATTTCACGATAAACTAAAGCAAATATTTTCCTGCTCCAGTCCAAACCAAAAGTTTACAAGCAGAGTTCACTTGAACCGAAAGAAAGAAGCCTCGATTACATCATCCGTCGCATATCGGCCTTGGTCACATATCTGAAAACTTAAGTTGTTTCATCTGATCGGTTTTTAATCAAATTTTTTACATTTTCTTTACTCTTAGGTCATTTTTAAAACATTTTAAAGAGCACTTTATGATCATTTTTGATGATGTTTTAGGTCATCAAAATCCGCTCCCTAGTGATATGACTATGGCGATG
>JAHLJT010009419.1:76839541-76885641 GCA_031308135.1 Acheta domesticus | reverse complement strand
GAATATGAGTGAATATGGTGATCTCCAAAATGCTGATAACTCCATGGTTTGTTACTCAAAGAAATTCAAAGATCCACAATTAATAGTCTTCCAGGAGAAATTCAACAAATGCGAACTAAATCCAGAAAACAAAAAATGAAAATACGATCCTATGGAACCACACAGTACAAAAAGAAAAATGTGTCAGTCTGCTACAAGGAAAAAAATTGTCGCCCAAAATATGCTTGTATAAAATGTGATAATTTCTTCTGTTAATACAAACATCACCACAGTCACTTCATTGAAATTGGTTGATTTGGCCTTTTTCAAGTTAAAAATTAGTTGTTATACTAAAAATAATTATATATTTCATTATTATGTGACTATTTTCAATAATGAGAGAAATTTGTGCACCTCTTGTTGTAATTGACATAATTGTTTTGTTCGTAAGCATTTACTTCAATTGTACATGCGGAATTTCATACAAATCGATTTGTTTTGGAAGACTGGTAATTGTGGATTTTCTTTGTCTCCCGGCCGGTTTACATCTAGCATTACTGTCAATATTGATCCGAAGCCGGCGGTCGGGAAAATTTTACGTGCTGCCAAAAGTACTTTTTATGTAAAAATTCAATATTTTGTCACAAAAATTCAATCTTATTTTTTCGATGATCAGGAAACCCAGTTTCATATATAATACCGTGGATTTGTTAATTCAATTTCTTTTCAAAACGTATATATCTTTTACCCAGGGTCAACAGCGAGGCTAAAAAAACAATTACTGAAAGGTAAAAAAGGTAAACTTAAATTCATAGAGGTCAACCCTCTATGAATATGATCATGGAAATGACGGAAAGAATATGGTCACTCTAAAGACAGTCGTACCAAAGGCACACATTTTTCGAAGTGGTGATCTCCAAACTTCTTATTATTTCAGGTCGCATCAACGACTAGGTCATTAGCGGACATTATTGGATTTCACGTTTATGGTATGAGGATGAAACGATATGGTGATGATAGGGGGTGAGTTGACTAACACATACAGCCATGCCCGAGGTGGGACTCGAACTCGCGACTCCTCGGTACGAGATCACTACGGCACTACTTCCTTAGCAATCTCGGGCACGGCGCCGACTCCAAACATTGTTATATCTATTGTAGTAACTTAAAGGGCCTGCCTCCAGTATTTTCACCTTAGCTGAATTCTCACAATTAATTAAAATGAATAATGCATATTAATGAAAAAATGCTGCAAATATTTCAAAATAATTTCCATTATTCGAATAATAATTATCAACAAGAGGAAATAAATACAAGTAGAATCAGTACAAAATAAAGGAACTGTATAAAAGAGGTTTACCATTCTAAGAAATCATTTTTTCTCAGAAGTGTGATATGTGACACAATGTGCCGAAGCATAGAGTAAAGACATCCTTAGTCTATGGCCGAAGTAACGAGAGAGCGTCGCTTGCAACCTAGGCAACTTCCTGGGCACAGGACGCACGGGCTGGTTCAAATGACCACGATTCAGTTTATTTATTTATTCACAGGTTATTGTGTATAAAATACATTTTCCTGCATCCAGCGCTTTTTCAAATACATCAACCACTCATTATGTTAAAAAATTTAAAAGTCGACAATCTGTGTAAGGAACTATTGTGTTGTTCTTTTTCCACTTATCTATACCGGGTGTCCGGGGAGGAAACGTCCAAACTTCGAAAATAAGCTCGTAAGACAATTCTAAGCATATTTTGTCTAATAAACTACGTGGATATTCGGAATGGTTGGGCCGAAATGAGCACTCAAAATGTGGTTTGAAAAAATGAATTCCAGGCAAAAATGTGTATTACGGAAGCATAGAAACACTCCAGAAATATGTAAGTTCTTTATTATTTACAAAAGAAATGAATATATTAGCTCAGACAGAAAAATTAAGTGAGAAATAAGAGAGCAGTCGAATTGTGTAAATTGGTTGCTTTTTTATTTCTTGCTTAATTCTTCTTTCTGAACAAATATATTCATTTTTTTGTAAATAATAAACAACTTCTATGTTTCTGGAGTGTTTCTATGCTCATATAATGCAAATTTGTGCCTAGAAATCAATTTTTCCAACCAATTTTTGAGTGCTTATTGCGGCTCAACCACTCAGAATATCCAAGTAATTTATAGACAAAATATGCTTAGAATTGTCTCAAGAGCTTATTTTCGAAATTTCAACGTTTCCCTCCCCGGACACACTGTATATTTTCATTATTTCTCTTGTAATTTTTTCTTTTTAAAATTTGGATCATTTCTTTATTCCATGTATGTTTTGGTCTCACACAACTAATTTTTCTATTTTTGCACCCTAGCAAGTTGGCACCCTGAACGCTAAAACCCCCTCTGTTCCTCATACAAATCAAGAAATTCAAATATATTGCAAAGAGTAAGGTTGTACTTGCTCGATCGGTATTACGCACTACTTAACTTTGCTTTGCTTCTGAAGAGTAAAAACCTTTTCTATTATGTTTGTGACTATCAAGGAAAGCAAAAAGTTAACTCTCAAGGAGGAGTGAATAATTTGTTCAAAGTTGTTTTTAATGAATTGTTCCGAGAACATCTCTCTATAATGCTGAATAAACTTTTATTGAAAATTAGTTTCCAACATCAATTGTATTGCTATTTTTGTTTGATATTCTCCAAGTACATTAGAAGTTACATTTGTACATTAAAAAATTAACATTTTTCATTAACAACTTTCCTTCTTAATTGAAAGCATAGACAAATGGATAGAGAAAGGGTGGGTTTTAACATGCGAGAGTTCTCGCACGGGTACGCTTGTAATATTTAAAAAGTTAATAATTCAACAGACCAATTACATACTCATTTTGATTTTTCCCATAGTCCAGTATCTTGTATGGAAACTAGTGGTGTTACAACAGCACATACTCCCTCGGATTTTCATGATTTACTCCCTCATGATTATTGATATTTTGAACAGTGTTTCTGATATCTGGAAATATTCAATTTGTCGTTCCCCCGTATTATTACGGCAGATCCATATTATAAGGGCAGGGCGTTCTCGATTTCTTCACGTAAAGGGACAGTCAAAATGAATAGCTGATTTGCCTTTGCAAATAGTTTTAATTACCGTGGAGGAACTTTCTTATCAAGTCTTGCCAAAAATGCACATTTTAGTAGGTACCCCAGAATTTCAAAAAACCTGCACACAATACACTTCTCCCCACAGCAGGTCACACACAGTTTTTAACTGTATTTGATGTTCAATAAATAAATGTAGTTAATTGATTTGGTCTGCAACAATAATACATTTTTGCACCGACATCAATTAGTGTCACAAACAGCATTTTTCTGTGTGTGTGTGTATGTGGGAGGGAGGAGGTATATTGTGCAGCAGACTAGATGTTTCCATACAAAAACTGTTCCTGTAAGCTGAATTTTAATTTTTTATTGGTTAATTTATTAAGAGTTTTCAAGTGTCATATTGAAAGTCTTTCGTTTCTATAGAAAATGAGTAAATACTGATTTTATGATGAATGGCATCTCTAGCCGATTTCCTATTCTGAAGGGGGTAAGTTCTATGAGAGACCCCTCCCCTATTTCCGTTATTTAACCACCTTTGCCCACACCTTTACATCTTAGGAACAACTCTTTGTCTTTGAAAGGCAGGCCAAAGACTTTGCCAGTGCGGCTTGTCCTGAACGGCGATCACGCTGCAAACCCATTCACAGCTTCGTAGAGGCAAATGGTGAGGTTTCCGTTCCAGTCGGCGGGGCGAGCGCGGTAATCCGGGTCTGCGGGGCCAGGCAGGCTTGTGTCTCGGGAGAGCAAAGTGCGGAGGCCACGAATGTCCACGAAGACACCCGAGCGGAGTCGAGCGAGGCGAGCTTTCCGTCTAATATGCATAATTTCTGCAGAAGAGTGAAAATCATTGCTCCCAATTGTTGGCACCTTTTGTGTGTTCTTCTTCCAACATACTCAAAATTCCAGTTACAGATAAGCAAACAATACTTTTTCATTTAGAAGCAGTTGCTTGAAATATAGAGAGAAAAGACTAGCCATTCTGAAATACTGTAATTGCAATGATAGGTGTCCCCTCCGATATTTCGGATCACGAAAATTAATTTGAAATAGGTTTAGTAATTTATAATTATTTTCTTAGAATACCAATTCAATGTAAAAACACAAACCTTCATTATTTCATTTCGTACAAAAATTTGTTCGTATCAAGGAAGGTTAGATATTATAATTATATGAAAACTTACTAGCTACGTGAAACAACAGGACTGTAATGCGTCATCTTGCATTCTAATTGCTATAAATCTAAAACTTCTGAAAGTTGCAGCATATACATTTAATTTATGACTTTTCCAACAATGCGAAGATGATTCTTGTATATCTCAAACAGATAAGTCTCCAATCACAGGCAATTGTTGACGCTTTTCTTAGCATCCGATTTATCGAATCACATGCACTAATGGGTTAAGCCAAAAATACTACCATAATTATATTAATCTACAATCTCTTAACAATTTCTTACATTATTACTTAATTGATTGAAAATTGTGAATGTTGAAACTTTTTAGATATGGGAGAATGTAAGGAAAATTAATTACTCGGAAAGTGAAAAAGAAAATTTAAGATAGTGCATTTACAGTTTATTAATAAAATTTTTCTTTAAAATTGCCCAGAAGCATACATTGCATCTTCATCTTTTTTCTTTACTTCTTTTATTGACTTGACAAACCTTTCCTTCTTTTATTGACTTGGCTTTTTTAAGCACTTTTAAAGTCTAGTTGCAACGCCATTTCACTTTTGTGGAGACGACGTTTGTCTCTCATAATATCTTTATTTTCTTAGGAGATGTCACTTTGATTCCTGAAGCATGCTCTTTCACTGGCCTCACATCCCATATTGAACTGGGACACTGCTGATGTCAGCAATTTCAATCTTTTTTTCTGGAAAGAAATGTTTCTTTTGGGCACTTGCTCCAAACAAAACTATGCAAATATTCATTTGCATTCTGTGTTTTCCCATATACGCATTCCAGTAATTCATTTTTTGCAAGTTTTCTTGTTGCTTTTGCCATGTTTTGAAATTTCATTCCCTTGAGCTCGATTGTAGAAGCACCATGAATTTTCTTCTTTAGGGCATTTAAAATGCTATGGCTTCAAGTCTGTTGGCATTGCATGGTATAAGGTGGCAAGTATTGCATACTTCATCTTCTGCACATCTGGAATATTCTTCTGGATGGCATTGTGATAATTTGCTAAGACAAATAACTATGTCATCCTTTAAATTCGCTTGTTTTTTACCAAGTGTAACACCCTTCACTTTCTATTCTTGTATTATTTTTGTAAGTCTATTTTAATCTTTACATCACATGTTTTATACATTCTTCTTTTCTAATAATAAAGTTGTCTCCATAGATGTTTAGTTTCAGATGGTGATTGAAAGTCTTTACATCACCATCTGACAGTATTGTTGTATATCTAAAATGATGAGCTACATCCATTGCTTTTGAAGATCCATTAAAATTACTAATACACTCTCCACTTAAATCTCTTTCCATTTTTTATATTCACAGCTTTTTTCTCATAATTTGCTCTTGTTCTTTTCATAAGTGCCACAGTATTTTGACAAAACATGAAAATCAGCCACACGACCAGTCAAGATATCGATAACAATTCCCATTACATAACGACATGTAGTGCCTCGTTTATGCCATGTTCCATCATACAATACTAAAAAATTTATAACTTCATCACTGACTGAATCTAGAACATCTATGTAAGCTTTATGTATGGCTACATATGAAAGCCTCAAAATTTCCTCTTATTTTTGTATTATTTTTAATAACAGAGAGAACATGAGAATTGTAAGTTGAAACATTCATTCATGGTAAACCAATTACCATTGAAACTGCTCTATTGCTGAATGTCCCCTACCTATTTGCAAAGAAGCATCCACAATTTTTCTATTTACTTCATGTGGTGGCCTACTACACGATGATGTTAGGGTAGAAGATGGCTATTTGAAATTTTATTTAACAATTGTTCCCAATTATTACGCTTGTTCACTAACTGAAGAGCAAATTAATGGCATTGTTTTACTTCAATGCATACATTTGAGGATCCACAGACAACACTCACACGCATCCTTTCAGTAAATGATCCTAAACACACTTGTGAAGTAACATGCAAGTGCAATTCTCTTCTTCGGATATTTCACTGTTCAGCAGGAAAAACATCAGTGAACTTGGAAAGAATGTTCGCACTGGCTGATGGCTTGACCGGTGAGATTTTGGCTGAAAATGAACAATGCTTGACATCTGATACTAAAAAGTTTCTACTTCCTCAGCACTGGCATTTGTGACTGCAATCTCCTGCCGTTTCTTCTTTACAAAAGCTGCATTTTTATTACCACTGCACTCCTTTGCACCAAAATAATTCTAACCTGAACTAGCCGACGGAAAATAAATTGAGAATATTAAATACTTATTAAAAACCACCTACCAAATAACTAAGTTATAGAAAAGTTAAAATAAAGAAACTAATGTGACTAATAGTTTGGAATTATTCGTTTAAAACGAAAGTTCGCAACAAATCTTGTTAATGGCGTTAACGACCACTTAACATTAGAAACATTAAATTTCTGACAGACTTCGAATTGAAGATTTGCGCCTTGGAAGTCCGTTCGGCTCGCGCATGGGCTCGCTCGACTCCGCTCGGGTGTCTTCGTGTACGTTCGTGGCTCCACATTTGCTCTCCCGAGAAACAAGTGACCAGGCAGGCCAGCTGGAGCGACGGCAGCCCGAGCCCAGTGCCTGCCGTCGCCATGGAAACAACTCCCCTCTACCATGTTCCCCCCCCCCGCGTGATATTTCCTAGAAAGCCCCCACCACCAACAATAAGCCAGACAGCCCTTCACACTTCCCGACGTTGGCGCATCCTAGCGGTCGACGGGGAACTATTCAAAGGATGTAACTAAAAACACGCCTGGTGAGCCCTCTATATACATCTTTACTCTATGACGCGACGTGGCACGGCGTGGAGCGGGGCGAGGCGGGGCGGCGCGGTCGTGTGTCATGTTCCGTGAAATTGCCCCCACCCCCTTCCCTTCCCGGCCGCGTGTCGTTGCGTCTCCCGCGCTCTTATCGGCGTCGCGCCGCTTACCCGCCCGCCCACTCACCCTTGTCGCTCCTGCGAGATTCACTACTCCGTCGTGTCAATCGCTACCACCGCGCCGCGCCGCTACGCAGCCAATACCTGTCCTGTTTCTCGTCTGAAGGGCTATCGATGGCCTTCTGGAGAGCGTGCGTTCGCATCTTGGCGTAGACTAAAGAGAAAGAAAGAACAGAGAAAGACGAAAGAAAGAACGAGAGAAAGACGAAAGAAAGAACGAGAGAAAGACGAAAGAAAGAACGAGAGAAAGACGAAAGAAAGAACGAGAGAAAGACGAAAGAAAGAACGAGAGAAAGACGAAAGAAAGAACGAGAGAAAGACGAAAGAAAGAACGAGAGAAAGACGAAAGAAAGAACGAGAGAAAGACGAAAGAAAGAACGAGAGAAAGACGAAAGAAAGAACGAGAGAAAGACGAAAGAAAGAACGAGAGAAAGACGAAAGAACGAACGAGAGAAAGACGAAAGAACGAACGAGAGAAAGACGAAAGAACGAACGAGAGAAAGACGAAAGAACGAACGAGAGAAAGACGAAAGAACGAACGAGAGAAAGACGAAAGAAAGAACGAGAGAAAGACGAAAGAAGAACGAGAGAAAGACGAAAGAAAGAACGAGAGAAAGACGAAAGAAAGAACGAGAGAAAGACGAAAGAAAGAACGAGAGAAAGACGAAAGAAAGAACGAGAGAAAGACGAAAGAAAGAACGAGAGAAAGACGAAAGAAAGAACGAGAGAAAGACGAAAGAAAGAACGAGAGAAAGACGAGAGAAAGACGAAAGAAAGAACGAGAGAAAGACGAAAGAAAGAACGAGAGAAAGACGAAAGAAAGAACGAGAGAAAGACGAAAGAAAGAACGAGAGAAAGACGAAAGAAAGAACGAGAGAAAGACGAAAGAAAGAACGAGAGAAAGACGAAAGAAAGAACGAAAGACGAAAGAAAGGACAAGAAAAAAAAGAAAGAACGAGTGAAAAGAGAAAGAAAGAACGAGAGAAAATAGAAAGAACGACAGAAAAGAGAAAGAAAGAACGAGAGAAAAGAGAGAAAAAAAGAAAAAAGAAAATGTGAAGAGTCACAGCCACCGATCAGAATCCCGCTTCCCCGAATTCGCCTCGCTTCATTTGGGGGGACATCTAATTGATGTAATATTTTCGAATGCCTTCCCAGTTGAGCACAAACATCATAATAGAGGTGATATTAACAAGACGGAAGTGGGCAGAAACGGCACGGACAACGAGTTCATCAAGTAAGCTCGATTAATAACTCGCTTCGCTTAGGCCTTTAAGTTTTTCATTTCAATTCGAACTCTCACACAGAAAATGCGCATGTGGCTCTTCTAGCATTTTTGCGTGGCATTGAAATCTTCTGAAGCTAAACTAAAAATTAAGTAATTCTGTGCAAAGAGTTGTAGTCCTTCTTGGGATAACCAATTTGTAGGAGTCGTATTCAATGACATTCAACCTAAGCACGGAGCAGTTTCGACAGATTTCAATTTAACTGAACTTCTGCGATTGCTCTTAGCCAAACATCTGCTGGATTTCTAGCATTTAGCCTCCAATTTGACAATGGCAAACGTTAAGTTTAATAATGGTCTTGTAATAATGTTTTGTAGTGTTTCATAAACTGTGAGTGAATGATTCAATGGGAAAATAAATATAATTTTTGCCCTACAGCTTTTTATCTTCATGAAATACAACTTAACAAATAATGTTGAAAGTTAATGAAATGGGCCCTCTATCGTACTCTTCTTGATGGTAATTAGTAACATTTTAAATAATAATTGAAAGAAAACGGCTATTTATAGGCTGAATGATAATCCCAAAGAAATCATGATTGCAAAAATTAATGCACACGTAATATTCTTATGAAATGAAAATGCATTTCGTGATACCATGGGAGGGCGATTTCGCTAATATACTCATAGGAGGGCTAAAATATTGTGTTATTTTTGTTCTAAAAGCTAGAATATTTAATGTCAATTATTCAATTTCTCAAACGCCGAATGTTTCCGCTCTGAAGATTATCTGCCTAGATCAATCTGAAAATAGATATTGATTTATTTAAATGTTTCTTTGCAAAACTCAAACATTAAATGTAGGTGGTATTTTGTCCGACTTTGCCGGCTAGCTAGCGGTGTCCCCTGGGCCTCGGTGTACTTTAAATCCCACGCTTGGGCGGTAAGAGATAGAGAGACAGAGAGAGGCAGACAGACAGAGAGAGAGAGAGAGGCAGACAGACAGAGTGAGAGAGGCAGACACAGAGAGAGACAGAGGCAGACACAGAGAGAGACAGAGGCAGACACAGAGAGAGACAGAGGCAGACACAGAGAGAGACAGAGGCAGACACAGAGAGAGACAGAGGCAGACACAGAGAGAGACAGAGGCAGACAGAGAGAGAGAGACAGGCAGACACAGAGAGAGAGAGACAGGCAGACACAGAGAAAGAGACAGGCAGACACAGAGAAAGAGACAGGCAGACACAGAGAGAGAGAGAGGCAGACAGAGAGAGAGAGGCAGACACAGAGAGAGAGAGGCAGACACAGAGAGAGAGAGAGGCAGACACAGAGAGAGAGAGAGGCAGACACAGAGAGAGAGAGAGGCAGACACAGAGAGAGAGAGAGGCAGACACAGAGAGAGAGAGAGAGGCAGACACAGAGAGAGAGAGAGAGGCAGACACAGAGAGAGAGAGAGAGAGAGGCAGACACAGAGAGAGAGAGAGGCAGACACAGAGAGAGAGGCAGACAGAGAGAGGCAGAGAGAAACAGACAGAGAGAGGCAGAGAGAAACAGACAGAGAGAGGCAGAGAGAAACAGACAGAGACAGAGAGAAACAGACAGAGACAGAGAGAAACAGACAGAGACAGAGAGAGACAGACAGAGACAGAGAGAAACAGACAGAGACAGAGAGAAACAGACAGAGACAGAGAGAAACAGACAGAGACAGAGAGAAACAGACAGAGACAGAGAGAAACAGACAGAGACAGAGAGAAACAGACAGAGACAGAGAGAAACAGACAGAGACAGAGAGAAACAGACAGAGACAGAGAGAAACAGACAGAGACAGAGAGGAACAGACAGAGACAGAGAGGAACAGACAGAGACAGAGAGGAACAGACAGAGACAGAGAGGAACAGACAGAGACAGAGAGATAATGAGAGAGACAGACAGAAAGAGACATATGGTGAAGAGAATTCACCACAACTAGCCGACTCGATTTGCCTGAGCTTTTCTTCGTCGTACAGCTACAGAAACAGACGATTTTAAAGAAAAGCTCTTCTTTATTTTCGTCCCGTCCGGGAATCGAGACCGGGATAACACCATGGGAAGCTAGTACGCTGTCCATGAGCCACCCTAGAGACAAAACATTAAAATACTTGCATTTAAAGTCTTTAAAAATTCTTGCAGAACAATTTCTTACACCCTAATGATCTCATTAAAGTGAAGTTTTAATGACCGACCAATTGTATCTCTATTGATTTCGAGCTGTGCATTTTCGTATTCTTTATTTCCTTTAATTTATTTGCTTATAACGCCGGTTACTGTGAGAAAACTAATGATAGTTAACGCTAGCGTATGATTAGGTCGTTTTGGGGCAACAGTAGGATAATTGAAATCGCATTAGGTCACACAAAAATTCGAACAGATTATGCAATAACAGATGCATTTTGCCGGAGTTAATACTGTTTGACAACTTCATCCGAAAGCACTCCATACTGAATTGTCGAACGAACAGGTGCGCGCACACATACACGTGAACGAGAAGAGATTAAATGGCAAAGCCCAGTGTTGCGCTCCGGCATAGCACACACAAGTGCCGTTGCCAAATTATTGTACTGAGAACTTCTTGGAAATGGGAAGAGATGTATATATTTTAATAGGGAAATGTGTATGAAAATCCTCTTATTTAAAATAATACTAGGCTATGATTCAACGTAAATCATGCACAATTAAAAACAAAACAATTTGAACGAGAGCAGCAGTGCGCTTTAGAAATATCGAAACGTAAGTGTGACGATCCAGTACAAAATATTCATTCATGAACGCTTTAAAATATACTTTTCTGCGCAGCTTTCATAATATTTTCTGCATATAAGAATATTTAGATCCAATTTCCAGAATTTCAGTACCTTTTGAACGAATATTTGCAATACATTGCAACATTACAATATATTTATCAATCTTCAAACACCAAAATAGTAAAACTATCTACAAAGAAAAATTATCCAAGTGGAGGTGTTCCATCTTTCTAATAAATGCTCTTCTGGGTAGTTTCTTATTTCCACGATTATTTTGTCGGTGTGTACGCGAATTCTTTCCTTACGGGAATATCAGTTCAACTTTTTTATAATAAGCCGATGATTACTGAATACAATGAATGCGAAACGTCTCAGCATGCAGACGTCGGGTCGGGTCGGGTCGGGTCCACCACATGTTGCGAATGTGAGTCGATGTGAAAAAGTATGGGGCAGTAATGGAATAAGAAGCAGGGAAAATAAAAGAACGCGAACTACGTCTATCGCAAATTCCATAGACATATTTAGGACCTGAGCCTCTGTTCCAAGTGGAAAGTTAACAGTGAACGATCCTGCCCTAGAAGAGCCCAGGTCCACGGCACAATGGCCTCTTTCGTTCCGAGTGATGCCATGACCTGCAATGAATAATGAGATAACGCATGAGGGAGTTAAATATTTGTCCACTACTGAAATCATTATTCTCACAAGTCTAGTGTACGTTAAAGGGGCAGTGTACCTCCCTGCTAGTGAGATCCGGCGCCGATCTACACGTCCAGGTATCTCCCCAGTGGGGCACCGTTCAAGCCTGGTCAAGCTCTAAGTTCCGTAATCGCCTGCCGTCAAGTGTGGTAGTGTAATGCCTATAGGTGAAAGTGTATCTAAGGGGAAACGAGGGGACAAAGATCAGAGAGGAAATATCGCGAGCGATCCATGGCCCATTTGTTAGGACATCGCTCGCTCATTCGTTTAAAATGGATCGAAGAAACCACGAAAAACTACCTATCAGAGTATCCGGTCACTAGATTGATGCGGATTATTTCGTGTTTCGGGCGCGTCAGCTGTTAAGGCCACTTTGAGTACTGCACGTTTTTATTACGGGAGGCGGAGGTGCTCTTTCCTCGCTAGAAGTGTGAGATCCGACGATGACCTTCACATCAAATGGGGGTTACCCTAACCAGGTATCTCCCACCAGCGGAACATTCGTCGTCCCCATCTGAGACAAGCTCTAAGTCAGTGTTGTCAAGGTCGATGCCACGAGCGGGAGTCCGTGGCACGAGTGGCACGACGAAATCGCCGCTCCACGCAGTTCACCCCGCCGCAAGAGACGCCGTCACTACTGTAAAACGGCGGGGTTACTAATAGTTTCCTCTCCCGACGCTAGTGGCGCAGACCAGTTCGTGGCATGCCGCGTGGGTGCCGCAAGGCGTGCCACTACCACCAGTAGGAGACCTTGACACCACAGCTCTAAGCTCTATATGCGAGGTAGTTTAGTACTTATATATGTGTTTATAAGAGGAAGAGGAAGGGATGATCGTGTGCGGTGCGTGGCCCGATGTTCTGATACTTCTCTGGCATTCGCCTGGAGTTAACCGGAGAAACCATGGAAAACTACCGATCAGAGCAGCCAGCTGCAAGAATTCTCCAATAACTGAATTCGACCTAATTAGTGTCTAATATCCTGCGAGACTCGAACCCTAGGATTAGAGGCAGTGCAGCGACATCAGTTAATGCCCTGTACCACCTCAGGTGGTGCCGGTCGCTAGCATTCGCCTCCCAATAATGATTGAAATCGACCCAGCTATCTATTTAGACAGCAAATTCTCCCACCGTCGCGTCGCCTCAAACCCTAGGACCTTCCAATCAACGACGTTGCAGAAGCAACGGTGTTACCGCTGGGTCATCGCAGCCGCCGAGCGACTTTGGCCTCCCACTGACCAGGTCCTTTTAACTCCCATATAACGTAGTGGAGACCATTACAGTGGCACGCTCTCCTGTAGTACCTTCTTACAGGAACTAAAACACGAACTACAGCCAACGATACGTCAAACGTGCGTGGCTGCTGCGTAGGTTCGCGTGACGCAAAGAGACGGGTAATGCTATAAAATTAGCGTCGATGTTCGCACTTTCTTCAGCGGTTTCTTATATGTGAATATTATGAATAATTGAATATTTAAAAGACACTTTTCGTATTTCTCAGATATCAGCAAAGTGTTATGTGCGGACGTTGGCGATCCTAACATGCAGCTACGCCCGGCGACAGTAGCGCCTCCTAGAGTAGCACCCTCAAGCTTCGTCTCCGGTTTGGTTGGAGAGTTGCAAGGTCTTGCCACTGACTGTGGCCGCGGCGCGGCGCGGCGGCCGCTGTGACGCTCTTGGATTCCGGGGGGGGGGGGGCGCAGCCGGGCGCAACGCCCAGCCGTCTACCCCGCATACGGCCTCCGTTCCTCCGCGCGCTCGCGTGACGGAAGCGAAGGCCGCGAGCCACTTCCGGCGCGCCCCGCCCCATCCCGCCTCGTCCCGCCGCGCCCCGCACCGCCCCGCCCCGCTCCGCCTCGCCCTGCACTCCACCCCAGTGCGCCACGCCTACCAGCGCTTCTGCGCGGCGCATGGAAGTTTTCGCGCCACCCCGGACTGTTCGGATCATTTTGTTCCGACCCATCCATTCCTCCTCGCCTCACTCGACCGCCCACCCTAACCGTCGAGACCCGTCTCGCTGCCCAATGCTTAGAAATTAATCCAGTCTTTTTGAACATGGCTCGTAAATTAAGAATTCGCCACGTCAGCTACTAATATTGACTCCCTTCTTTCGCTCTCAACTACTTCCGCACTTCCGTACCAACTACTTTCCGATCCGAGAAATTCCTCCACCACTCCCTTGTCACTTCTGGTACTCCTCACCCGTCTCCTCTCAGTCTGTCCGGTTTCATCCCGCCTTTCCACACCACCACTGAATGTCACTGGGCTTTTCCCCATTTCTGCCACCCTTACCCCGTCCCGCCCAACACATTTGCCCAATCTCCCAACCTAGACCGTTCCCTCGCGGCCAACCGTGGCCCCGCCCCCTCGTGGCCTAATCTTGCCCCAGCTGATCCCGTTCCGCTCGCTGCCCAGCTCGTACCGCACCCGTTCCCTTGACATTGTATCCTCGCGGCTGCATCCGCTGCTTGCAGTCCCCCACCGCAGCCGCGGGGCGTCCGGCCGCCGCCCCACAGCTTGAAAACAGCCGAGCTCTTGCGTGCGTCGCTGGCTCTATTTCAGATCCGAGCAACCACGGGACCTCGTTGCTTTATTACCGAACAGGCTCAACATGCTGCATCATCACACGTGTGTATATTTCTGAGAAGGTTTACACAAGGAAATACACTTTGGGTTTACACTTTTTTATTAAATAGGGCGAGTTTACAGGCAAATTTACAAAAACAATGTTAATTTTTACTATCTGTTCCCGGAGGAAGAATTTTTTTTAAGAGAACGAAGTACGTTTAACGAAAATACTACATGTCGACCAGAATCGAAATATTTCCTATTCACGGAATTATTCACTATTCAAGAAAATGATTCAGAATAAAATTAATCTCAGTACTTTTTCAAGGCATCAAATCCAAAACCAAAACTGTTAAAACAAGATTCAATCGTGAATATGAAACAGATATTTTTCATTATTTATATTGCTGAAACTGAATGAAATGATTTCGGTTCTTAAAGTTCAATATTTTGTGCATCGCACTAGGCTTATGTTTCGAGAATTGTTTCACCAGGCAAAAAGTAGATATCTATGTTTTAAAGCATTTTTAAAGTACTTCTAAGTAATAAGATTTTGTCGCCATTGTTTGCGGGATGCCTGAGTTAGAAAAGGGACTAATTATTTTTACTCCTTAAAATTATGCTCAAGAGTGTCTGAGAAACGGAAGAAATGTTATACTTCGTTGAAAACAGTTTCTAACGAAGTAAATAAAACCGAAAATGCTAATTTTTTAAGACATTTTCGATGCGCCGTTTTTTCAGTTCATTTTGAGATTTTGAAGAAAGATTTTTGACTACTAGTGTATTTGTTAGCTTCATAAACAGCCGACTGTGGTACGAGAATTAAATCATAGTCATCAATTATGCAATGCTGATTTTGTTATCAAAACTCGAAATCGAAATATTTTATTAACCTACACCGAAAATGAAACTTTATTTGATAATTTGTTGCTCTGGTCATTTTCATTTAGGAGAAAAAGAAGGCCAACCGTATTTGTAATTTTATTTTAATAGAGTGTTAATATTTCCGTAAGACAACGCTTTTATTACTAATCTCTCAGGTGTATACTCGACAATGAAACAAATTAATAGAATGTTCGTAAAGAGAGTACTAAGGAGACCAGGCTACTTGCTGATGAAGAGGCATTGCAATTAATGAGTAAAGAGCTAGTAGTAACCAACAATTAAAGTGTTTTAACATCCTTCTTTATCACTTAAAACAATCCTCACCAACATTAATTTTAGTTATTAACTAGAATTTCACTCCTTTGGTAAGTTTATTTCGAATCGTGCACCTCAAGAAGCAAATTCGTCTGTGAAACGTGTCAATTAATTAAACATTTTGATTGAAATTGACTGTCCATAATCAATAGATACTTTAATCCATTACAATTAACCAACGGTCATCTTCTTTAAAAAGTTTCTTTCTTCTTTTAAAGATTATCCTATATAAGAACTTTTGGGTAATAATACAAATGTATTAAAATAATAATGAGCTTCTAAAGAAAACTCACATTTAAACCAGGTTTTGACGGCAAAAAGCGATAATGTAGTCTTCGGCTGTGAGAAGCATCTAAAGAAGTCCTCATAGCCTTCATACATTATGTCATCTTGTATCGCTGGTCTAGGGCGATCGAACATATGAGAATGCCTGTTACGATGAAAACAAAACTTTATTTGAAATTTTTTGATGCTATAGTCATTTTCATTTAGGAGGCAAATAACGACCATCCGTAGTAGTAATATTAGTTAAGAGAATATTAATATTTCTTAAAGAAAACATTTTTATTAGTAATCTCTCGGATGTGTACTCGACAACGAAACAAATTAATAGAATAATCGTAAAGAGAAATACTAAGGAGACCAGTTGATTGCTGCTAGAGAAGGATTGCAGTAAATGAGTAAACTTTTTGATTGAACATTCTCTAATCTTCTTTGGGAGCTAGTAAATAGCTATTAGGATGACTTCAAGAAAGAGCAGTGAGGAAATAAAATCATGAGATTAGTATTTGCAACCCTCTCATTTCACCGCCATTTAATCCATACGGAAGTGGTCAAGGAGTTCGATAATAATTCATAGATATTTTAAAAGTTTGTATTTAGACCATGCTCGGAGGGAACATGATTAGAATTACATTGCTTATCTGTTTTTAACGAAAGAAGTTTAAGGATGTATGGAGGACACTACAGAGGAAGTAGATGCGTGGGGGTGAGTACGGAGAGCAGGACGCACACGCAACGCGCGAGGAAGGCACGCACTTTCCCGCGAGACGCTCAAGCGCTCGGCCGCTGCTTACGCCACTTCCGGGCGGCGGCGGCGGCGGCGGCAACGATGGCGGAGGCGGGGCACGCAGAACTACGGCGGCCACTGCAACGTGGATGTGACTGACTTGGCGGCCCTCCGCAGGAGGGGGGATCGTGGATACGTAGGTGGCCACGATCTCTGGTGAAGAGTTGCAGACGATCACCCGGACCCTTGAGTTTCACGGTGGCACTCACGCCGTTAGCTCCAAGGTGGAGGCAGTGAGTAGACGATAACGCTAAGCTCTTGGTTGTCGGT
Source organism: Acheta domesticus (assembly GCA_031308135.1). Taxonomy (NCBI): domain Eukaryota; kingdom Metazoa; phylum Arthropoda; class Insecta; order Orthoptera; family Gryllidae; genus Acheta; species Acheta domesticus. The sequence continues at coordinate 76,868,673 of JAHLJT010009419.1, read as the reverse complement.
ACAACCCGGCAACCCACCATTTGGGCCCCTGGCGTGTCGACCTTAAGGTAGGAAGGCCCTTGAGTGCTCTAGAATTCACATTTAGAAGTCCGGCGGGAAATTACCTACCGTCAGGTTGCCTTGGTTACGGCTCCACCCAAGTCGGTAGCCTAAAGGTGTAGGCAGTGAGGGCCGCGTGTAGCCCGAACCTTAGTTCGAGTGCCCCTCGGTTGGGCTCTTGGATTCGTCATGGCTGTTGCTCGATACTCTGGACAAAGAGGAGAGACTTGGTGTCCCGGCGCATGCGAGTTGCGCGTTGTCATCGACAATATTGACTTCCGTACTAGCCCGGATAGCTAGGAGCTCTGAGCTGATAGGGTGACAAGGCATTGAATGGGAAGGTTGCCTTGAGGGCTAACTGGGTACCGGTCGCATCCGGTTACCAGCCTTTCGGCGTACTTGTGCGTCGACGGGGGGTGAGGATAAAGGCTAATGTCTAGTAGCCCACCCCGGGGACTTGTCCCCCTGGTAGAACAAGATCGAGTGAGGGGTTGTAGCCCACGCTAGGAACATACTAACTTCGCGACCTGGAATACAGGACGGGAAGCGGGTAAGGGCTGGGAAGCTGTAAGCCGTGAGGGGCGAGTCCCAAATCCACTCTAAAGCCCGAAACGGGGACTGGAACTCCCGACTGTCGTCCTGTTCTTGGCCAACTCAGGTCGGTAGCCTAACGATCTAGGCAGTGAGTAGGCGATGCTAAGCCCCTGGTTGTCGGTTCAACTCTGCAACCCACCATTCGGGCCCCTAGCGCGCCATTCCTTAAGGCAGGATGGTGGTTGTGGTGGTGGTGGTGGTGGTGGAGCTGGTGGTGGTGGTGGTGGTGGTGGTGGAGCTGGTGGTGGTGGTGGTGGAGCTGGTGGTGGTGGTGGTGGAGCTGGTGGTGGTGGTGGTGGAGCTGGTGGTGGTGGTGCTGGTGGTGGTGGTGGTGGTGCTGCTGCTGGTGTTGGTGGTGTTGGTGCTGCTGGTGTTAGTGGTGTTGGTAGTTCTGGTGGTGGCGGAGGCAGCGGCAGGCGGCGGCGGCGGCGGCGACGACGGAAATAAGTGTGGCAGAAAAGGAGCGACGCAGACAAAGGCGGCAGCCCTTCCAGCGATCGAGGTGGCGATGAGACTGGGAAATTCAACCAGAAATGGAAAGAAACAAATCGAGTGATCCGAATCATGTGAGTGATCCGATCCATGATCCGAATGATCTAATATAATATGTAGTAGAGCCGGTGTCGTGTTATTATTTTGCTACAATACAAAAAATCAAATCTGCAGTTCGTTTACCGATGCAAATAAGTTTTCTATAACTCTGGAGAGAATATGTCTAGTTTCCAAATGTTGGTAACCTCGCTTTTTTGAAACAGTTATTCATTATTCAATTATTTATAATTAAAATGTTGGGAAGATATACTGGAGCTCAAGAAAACGAGCGCAGATGGCGCGTGCACAGATAGTTTCTCTCCATAAGTCACAGTTTTTACAGTTCTTTGGCTAAAATGTCAGATCAAATCGAATATTGGAGCGATCCGAGAAGGGGGGCTGGGGAGGCGGCACGTGCCTCGACCTAAAAATTTTCCAATAATTATCCTTCTTCCATCTCCTACTCTACACGTTGAAGGTGGCAACCAATCTGGGTCCAACGGTGAAGGAAAGGTAGTGCAATTTGAACTATTGCAGAGGAGATCGATGAGCAGCTGCCACTTGGTTTGCGGCCATGACGGCGTAGCTGAATGGCAGCGAGAATAAAGCCTGTGACAATATGCGGGCGAATTAAGCTAGGTTCAAGAGCGCTGTTCACTACCGTGAAACAGGAACCCCTTCGCAACATCCGTTCCACACGGCCGTACCGTGTGGAAGTCCGCAAGTACAGTTGAAATGAATTTGCAATGAAGGTTCATTTAAAGAAACCTGCATATATTCCAACCTTTGCTACTTACAAAGTACTCCAACGACAATATTCGTGAGCGATAGAATCATTCACAAATTGCTTGGCAGCGGACAATTTTCAAACATAAGCGACTTCGAGAATACCCTTCGAGAATGAAGAGTAAAATAAACACACGTCAAGAAATAAAAAAAACAACAACTTAGAGTCTCTGCAATCTATCTGCAGCCTTCTACAAGAGCGTATCCTCACCTCCCCGTTCGCCGTTCCCCCTCGCACCGGGTTGAAGACCGCTGCTTCTGCTGCTTGGTTCTGCTTCAGAAAGAAGCTGCATTTTCAACTCTTGAAACTCCGCAGCCTTGCGTTCGCATTGAACTGGCAATCTGTAGGGCGTGGTCCTTCTGCGCCACCGAAGTGACAAACTTTTCCTCCTCCGGTGGGCGAAGAGATCCAACTTGCCCAAAAATCGCGAACGAAATCAGGAGCAAGGGCCGAGCGCGCGGCGGGGGGAGGGGGAGGGGAGGCGGCGAAGAGGCGACGATGAGCCTGGCCAGTGGAGCGATCTAGTGCAGAAGGCAGAGATGAAAACAAAAAGAGAAAGAAACAAGAGAAAGAAATAAAGAAACAAAGAAACGAAAGAAAGAGAAAGAAACGAAAGAAAGAGAAAGAAACAAAAGAAAGAGAAAGAAACAAAAGAAAGATAAAGAAACAAAGAGAAAAGGGAAAGAATAAACAAAAGTAAAGACAAAGAAATTCGAAAACATATCAATATATTCAGTAAAGAATGCGAAAATAAATACTATATGAAACATGTTCCGAATTAATACCTGTAAATGCTTCATGGACCTGTCATTTCCATATACGTGAAAGGTTCAATTTTGAATTGGAGTCAGCTCATTCTATAAAGCTAATACGTCTGTAAAATTAAAAATTGCAGAATCTTCATGAAACTACAGAAGAAACGATTCTGTCGAAAGAAATGAAATCTTTCATAAAGTCATCGTGCTGTCTGGAGCTAAGAAATACTCGTATGATAAAATGTAACGTTCTAACACTGCAAAAATTACCCTCCCACGTGCCCACACAGAAGGTTCGCTGGACGGGCGGCGGCGTGTCGGGTCGGCGTGCGGCGCGGGGCGACACGGAACAACACGGAACACGGAACACTGGAGGGGTTGGGGGAGGGAGGGGGGAAACAGGCGGAACGAATTGGAGAGAGGAGGCGGGATCAGAGCGGAGGCTGCAGCCAGAAGGCGAGGGAACACAAGAGCTCCTTTGGAACAATTCAGCCCAAGCTCGTGATGCTTATGAGTAGATTTATCAACAAACTTTTCAAAAGTGGTCATCTTGAAATTAGCTTGGTCTTATGAGAAATTACTTGACAATTCGAACTTACATTATACTAGAGTTATGTGAATAGTTAACAAATTTAATTATTTTGAATTCATTACTATGTTTTTAAAAATTACCAATCGTCAAATATGATAACAAACTAATTTTATAAAAAACATTAATTCGAAACAAAAATTACGAAAGAATTGTTTCGAATTTTTAAACTATTAAACTACTGAATTTTTTAAATTAACGAGAAAACTAAGAACATAATTGTAACAATAGTAGTGGGTTTGTTTATTTAAGATAATTAGATAAATAATGATATAAAATATAATTACTAGATATTCTAGGGCAGTACTCTTAAACAGTCTATTTCCGAAGAATTCAAACAACAATCAATGCGTAGTGACTGCTGACGACAGTTAGCTTTCTATAGTATTTTATAGATTACTACGATTCCAAAGAATTCTTACAACCATGGTTAAAAAGCTTTCGAATTACAAACACACTTGCGTACGTTTTCGAATTAGAGAAAAGAGCTTCAAAATGCGAAAAAAACGTTTATCTTTTACAGAGTTTTTTTCGGGAGATTCCAGAATTATCTGGTTGTGAAGAAATTTTTTTGAATAGCCGTACGAATAAACACGATTATGCAGTATAAACATTTTAAAATTTAAAAACTCCTTGCACTATTATGATAAGTGACTGCTAATTCGATGTTACTGGGCAGAGGGTCACTCTCGATAGGTCTCTTTTGGCATCACAGGACTCCTCAAAAGGCTCTTTTAATATCACTGGGTGTCTCAGTTCTTACTTCCCAATGACAATGTAATAATAACAATTATAACAACTAGTGTACCCGTGCGAGAACTCTGGCATACTATATCCCACCCTCTTATTTTTCCATTTCCATATTAAGCCTGTAATATACATTTTTCTTGAAGACCGTCTTATCCTCTGTCAGTTGTTCCAAATGTCACCATGTAATTAGTAACAATATAATACACCTTTGTCAATACAAACTATTCTTATTTAACTTTATTATTGAGCAAAGAGGTACACCGGTGTAATTCAATCGCATAGAATATCAAATAATCAGTAATTTCACATACAGTTGCAGATTCCACAGGTTCTGAACAGGTGAAGTAGAATCGAGAAACGTTGAACTAGCAAAAATGCAATAGAATGGCCAAGAAGAAATCTCCCTATAGATTACGGTATGAGGAACGTTTCTTTGAAGCCTTAGTCCTCAAAATTTCGAAACTAAAATTTTGAGGCCAAAGTTTTTAAGGCCCTAGAACGCTTCGTTTACGAGTTATTTAACGATATTGATTAAAAAATCCTGACATCTGTTGCGGTTTGCATTTTACATGAATATTTATATGCGTTTTTCAATAAAATTCTTCATATTTTTAATGCCAAAGTGCAAATCTTCACGTCTCCGTGAAATTATCTTTCTTTAGAGACCTCATTTACAAAGATTGGTTGCGTGTGAGATCCGCAAAGGGAACGTATATTACTGAAATAATACAGGAGGCGATAATAAATCCTCATCAGTATCACCTTTATCATCAATATTCAAGTACATGTGGCCTAACCAGACATAATTAATGTAATGGACATTTAGGTGACAATTGTAATGATAAGAAAGATCACGGAGCAATAGTGACATTAAAGCTAAGAGAAAGCCCGAGGATTCAGCCCTCTCTACAAATTCCAAATTCCAGAAGATTTTTCGACATTTGAAGCCCGGTTTCCAGAAAACTCCCGCAATGCCACGGGTGCGACGGATCCTGGCCCACCCTTTCTCTCCTGGCCTGGCCTGGCTTTAGAAGAGGGCGAGGTAATGACACTGCCCACTTGCCTCGTCCATTAAGCAAACCCTGTCAACTAGTGGTTCTAGCAACCACCAGTGATTCCCACAAAAGTTGACACATTACTTGTATTATTGCAATTATTAATTCTAATTCAGTACAAAATCCATATTTGACGCAAGTAGGAACAAACATCACAATATATATCATACTTAATAAGCTTCGAAGATTTTGAAATAATTGAAGTATTAATTTTATTACTATTAAGTCGTGTTTAAATATTTTGTTATAATTAATACAGTAATCGCAATTTTGTCATAATTAAATATGCATTTAAGTAAGTTAATTTTATTTAATAAAATGAAACCTTTTGTATCATTATTTTACACATGTAAGAATTGTTTTGAAAATGAAAATGAGCGATTATCAGGATTGAATATAATTAATTTCGTGGTCTGTGAGGTTCGAAATGTTTGCGACCTTTTACTGCCTCTCTGGCAGAACTCTCTAGGAGGAACAACGCTGTGTGGGACTAACCAGCTCGCACCCGAATGCCTTTATCTCGAATTAAAACTTTGTAGAACAAGGAAGAGAACGAGGGAAGCCGCTGCGAAAGTCGCGCTAGCTGGTGCGTTGACACGCCAGGCTGCCTTGATTGCAAACCACTGGCTCGCGGCTGAGCTTCACGAATATTATTTTTTCGCTGAAACCTTTCAGAAATTCCCATTCATCAAGGGATTGTTGTCAAAAACTTGTCTTACGGTTATCACAATATATAACACAGCACCTATAATATAAAGCTGTTTGAATTAATTCATACTTTAATAGGCAAGCAGTGATATTATCAACGAAGGGCTCTGAGAAGTAACAAGATAAGCCACAAGAAACTTCCCGCTATTCGCAAATGTTAATATCTGGATTTTGGCCGACATTGGAAGAGAATTTCAAACAATCCATATTTTTAATATCGATTATGTTTTATGTGATTTTTCCTCAAGAAGCCAGGTTGACATCTTCTAATGTGGATTTTTCCATCTTATCATTAAAAATGTTTCTTGGCAATAATCGAAAGTAGTAGCTATGTCAACAGCTCGCATACGTTCTTCCACAAGAACAGTTTCTCATTATTACTTTTTATAAAACCTTATTCGGAAGAAATCAGAATGCAGATTCGTTTAAAAAAAAAAAAAAAAACAAGATGTTTTTTTACCAAAAGTACAAGACTACGGTGCTGTGCGGAAGAGAAACATTATCGTGTTTTCCATTGCGTGGATTCCAACGCGATAAAAAGCAATTTTAACTTGAAAAGAAGCCGAAAAGATAAGCTATTCTTTCGTTTCGTGACTGTGACAAGTTTTTGAAGGGTATATGGAGACTTAACCAATCCACGCTTTTGGAGCTTCAGTACTCATCGGAAGCTCGCAAGACCAGGGGAGGGCAAGGGAAAAAAGGGCAGAGCCTACATTTACAAGCAGTTGCTTTCTGTAATGAACCTCAATCAATCCAGCCACAAATCGTGTTGTTTGAAAAATCATTAAAGTCAGGAATTGTTCTTACGGAACCAACAACATGAAACCAAGTTCCGATTTTCTACTTGTAAAATTAAAATGTTATTTATATAATAATTGGTATTAATATAATATAAATAATAATTTCATCTATAAAAAGTATAATAATATGTGCAAGATGATCGTACAAAAAGTAGATGATGAAAAATAGATAACGTTACGGAAGCAGCTAATAGTTTTATTTATTCTTCCTATCCTTCATGTACTTTTCAGTACGCGTTTGCATTAATGAAACCGTGTTTACTTTGTCAATGTTAAAAGGAAATTCATTTCAGAATATTCGATTCCTTCTGTAGCCTCAAAGTATGCACCTTGTGTCTTCTATGGCCGATTTCCCTTTCTATTGTACTATTTCCCCTTCTAGGCGATTCCACACATTCGGTATTCGGCGAGTAGTGAACCGCAAGTAGTGTGGATGGTTTGCTTGCTAGTTGTCGAGACACGAAAAGTCGGTGATCAGTCCTCCCCGCCATCGCGTGTTGGTATTTTGCATACTTCAAAGGAAGCGAAAAATTCACCGAGCACATTAACTGCTCGCGATTAGGCGAGCCGTCGCTCGCTCTTCGGCGAATGACGAATCTGTGAAGCCGCCTTTATAGCCTACAGTTGTGACCCAAAGCCCTGCGACCCCTTCAGCCGCAGCACCGCGTCCTGTGCACCCAGAAAGTTCGTAAACATCCTAGAACTGTAAGAAATATTTTTTTAAATCAAATGTTGGGAAATACAGCGCCCAGGAAGACACAGTTCCATGATGCATCTTGCCGGAACTAGTCCACTTAACGTTGTGGACAACTGCGCAAGTGTAAGGATGCGAGTGGCGCAGAAAGTTCTCTACCCCTAAGTGCGGAGGGTTGTGGAGCGTGCCCGTAGGGGCATGCAGTACGAATCTGTACATAGTTCTAAATTTCACGTTAAAATGTCGTAGTAATGTAATTAGAACTTGATGTTGTTTTCCATAACATCTTAAAAGGTGTTTCAAAATTCAAAATTCTGAGAAAAAAAGGTTTATTTAAAGTTTAAAAAATATAAAATGATGTAATTTTATTTTTAAATAATAATTCAGGCAGATAACTAAATGCGCCCGACGAGAAGCTAGTTGGAACTTGTGACAGACCAGTATCTTCCTGGTGGCCTGTAATCTTCAAATATAAAAGTGGATGTTGGTAATATAAGAGCTAAACTCCGACACCGTTGGACCGATCTCCATGAAAGTTGGCACGTGTATTTTCCCCCAGAAGGTTTATGTGCTGTTAATTATGTTGTAACTCCACTACATGGCGCTATAGAACAAAACTAAATATTCACTTCAAATGCAACCCGCCACATACTCGGCGGCATTTTGAATCTATATCGTTAAATAACTCCTAAACGAGGCGTAGCTAGCGCCTTAAAAACTAAAATTTTGAAAAATGAGCTCTTCTCGAGCATTCTATTACATTTTTGCTGGTTCGGTGCTTCCCGATATTACCTCACATGCTCAGAGACGTGGAGAATCTGCAAGTAAATGTGAACGAGAGGGTCAGAGAGCGCCAGAGACAGACAGGGTGAGGGACGGAGGGAGAGACAATAAGAAAAGGAGATGGGAGGGGTAAGAGGGATATGATTGACAGAAGAACATCTGCCGGGTTTTCCTATACCTTTTAGAATAAATGGCTGTCAACCTGAGCTGATGTTTCTTCTCTCTCCAACTTGAGTCAGTTGCAGCGAACGGTGCAATTTCGACCAACTTTCTTTTCTGAAGCCACCACCAACAAAACTCGGGCCCTAACGCTATTATTTTCGCGATTTGTGAACCTTCGCGGCAAGGGTGACAAAACTGGAGAGCTTCAAAGTTTTATCACATGGTAATGTCAATACAATCTCATTTTCTGAAAATAATATCGAACAATAAACCACACAAAACTCTTTATGACATCTAGCTTAGCCTCGATTCCACAAAGAATTTAAGCACAGTACGTTGTATCCGGCGAATTATTTGTGCCAAGTAGTTAAGTCAAAGAGCGGAGTGACGCCTTGTGGCTTTTTGCTTCAAATGAAGGTAGTTTGAAATCAAAAACCATCGCGACCACACGAGGCGGCGCGCTTCTCCACAGCAACGGCTGCAGCATACGCCTCTTCGGACGAAAAAAAGATTGCGCGGCGCCGTGCCGCGCTGCCCGCCGGCCGTGAAATGGGGCGGTGCTCCCCACAGAGCAGCCGTGCACGTAAAGAACTTCCCTCTTCCTCCCCGCAAGGCTTATTTCTTCGCATGTACGTAGCCACCTTATGTGACCGTCATAGTCGCTGCAGCCTAAAACAAGAGGGGGAGCAACATTTCTAGACTCTCTTGTAACGAGTCAATATGGCATGGAGAATGAATATTCAGAAGGTATTCTTATGTGTGCACGGCCACCTTGAACTGATGTGTTGAACACCAAGGCAACAGACAATTTACCAAATGGGTGAAGAAGAAACGATAAGTGGATGTTCTGTTAAAAGGAAACTCTTTATAACCTGGTGATTTAAACGGACGTGCGGAATATACAGTGGAGAATTTTTTTTTTTTTTCAAATACGAAAGTCAATGAATTCGAAATAAGAACTAGATACGTTGGAGAGTTGGAACCTTGACTATAAAAGTGAGATAATGTATGAATGTGAATAGGGTTATGGTATGCGGAAGTACGAATGAACTGAGAGAGAGAATTGTTAAATTCTATGAAGTTTCTTTTTTTTTCTTTTTTCTTTCATGTATTGCGCTTACAATTGACGCAACGCGTCTCTAAGCCCCTTCCGGGGCGTTGAGCGCTTCGCGCATGAGAGTAATCCTACATTACATCGATATGTCATGTCACGTCTCGTTGTTAGTTGTCAAGAGGACCGCCAGGTAGCATCTCCGCGCACGCGCATATTATTATTGTTTTGGTTTGTTGTTAATAAATATTCTTGTTTTATTTTCAAACTTGGAATTGCTTTGCAAATATAATTGATCGGTAAGTTGCCACCATTCAGATCTGCGGCGTGTGCCGTTGAATCATCGACCCTCATAAATACAATAGATGTTTGTTTTTCTTTTTTAAATAATGAACATGATTCACTTAAACAAAAAAATTAGAACCTTCACACTCTTACATCAAACTTTTTAATTCGTATACGACACACTTTACTAGTAAATAAATAAATCACATAAAGAAATTGTTATCATTTTAATATTTCGATTGATTTTGATTGAGGGTCGACCCGTGGCCTAGTGGTCAGACTGCAGGCTCGGTTTCGATCCCAGGTGGTTCCAAGAGGAATTTGTGGACAAAGCAGCACGTTTACAGCAAGACCCCTGTTACGGATGATAAGGAGAGGATAGAAAGCCAGGCGGAGTGAGGGATAGAGCTTCGTTGAAGCTGGCCCCTGGGGAGGAAAAGAGAGTTCGGTTTAATGCAATTGGTTTTAAGCTGAACCATTCATATTTTTGTTTATCAGTCGGTTTGAACACACTTCGCCGAATACATAATTAATTGCCAAATCGTTAAGTAAAAACAGAGGAGAAATTAGGAATTGAATATATTTACGGAAATAAAATGTTTCATTTTGTCAGACTAAGTGGTCCCTTTAAACTGTTAGGGGTCTCCTATTCCTAGAGTGAAGGTGAACTGGCCAAAAGATGCGCCGAGATATGCAATATATTCCGAGATATTAATGCGCTGAGGTTATCGTTCACACCCTGCCGGGACGAAGGCACCATCACAAAGCATTGACCGAATGAAGTGAAATTACTGTCTGCGTTATTTTGCTTATGTTTACGACTATGTTTCCAGATAGTTAAACATATTATCGTTAACAATACAACTTTACATATTCATAAGGTTTCTTCCCTACGATTTGGGTCTTCATCACACGATACACAAATTTAAAGTTTATATAGTACATATGTATGAAATAGCATAATTAAACATCGTGGCTCTTCTTATCATACATCCCTCATAAAATGAAAGTCAATAAAATAATATTTTGATCTCATTTTACAGAAATAATATAAATCCCACATTCCATCAAACAACAACCAGGATGACTGATCCTACTGCCTTGCATATTGCTATCCCATGACTTTTGTCACCTCAGTGTATAGTGTGTAATCCGCCATTTTCAGTTTTTGGACAGTCTAGAAACAAGGGTGGAGAAAATACGGACTCTGGATAAGAATCTTTAAAAATTTTATATATATATATATATATATATATATATATATGTATATATACAGCAAACAGTAATAAAAATAATTTTTCAGGCTTATTGAAAGTACACATTTGCGGTGTTTGGATATTTGGACTGAACCTCTGAAAAAGAAAAATCAATCATCATGAAGAAACTATTTCATTTTGGGCTAACGGACAAACTGAACCTTTGATCTAGTGAACCAAAAATATTGGTCCCCAGAGATGCATTTTAACTGAAGTCTACTGTAATACTGAATAACAGGAGTCTACTGTGCCTACGTTTGATGGCAACGTTTTTGCAGTTACGGAATGAGTATTATGTAGAAGTAAATCAGGCTCTCCCTACGAATTCCTAATAATTTACGTTTCAACACCTTCAAGAATCGTGTTATTGATTGCCCTACATTCTGCAGCTGGTTTCTCGTCAGTTCTTAGAACTTATTCTTCGGATCTGTTTATGACGATATCCGATAGCGAAAATACACTAACTTACTTCAACAGTTCGTAAGACAAAGTTAAAAGCACTCGAGGAAGCGTTTTTTAAGAACCCAAGAGTCATATTCACGCAATTTCTGAGCGTTTTAATTTCCTGGGGTACATCGTGTACATAATAAAGTCTTTTTAATTTACCTTAATCAATCGACACCTGTTTTTAATTTTCTATACATAAATATCCTTTCTGATGGTGCTGCAGTTTTAAGAGGAATACTCAATCTTTCTAAAATCATAAAGAGTAACAATCCAATCAGGCAGTAATATATTCGTCACAGTATTCAGGAGACATGCTGAACTTTTACCTGAAAACTTAAAATGTTGTATAGAATCTTTTCAAGTAAACACTCAAAAAATCTCTTTTACTGTTCTTAAAAATAATGAAGCTTTAAGAGATACTAGTTTTTCGGGATTCATATCAAAATAGAGAAACAGCTTGCGGTGGTGTGTGCGACAATCAGTTCTCGTTATTTATTTAAAAAGTTACTGGAAACTCAGAAATTCACCTATATTTCCTCCCTATAAAATTTTTTTTAGAAAATTCGGGTTGTGATATTCGTTAGGACAAGACGGTATTTAATAGCAAGGAATCCTCAGCATCCATATGTACATTATTTGAATATCCACACTGAGCAATTATCTTTACAAGGTGTTTATAAAGTATGTTCATTTTTTTAAAATTCAGTCATTCTGTATTTAGACTCAAACTTTCCACGAGGATCACTGTAGATTCTGCCACGAGGCTACATCTATGTTGACATTGAACAAAAGGAACGCGTTGGGTGTGGGGGTGTCTTGCACGCAAGACGCATTAGAGAGAAACCAAAAGCGACGAGGTGCAGCGATGTCAATTCGACTGCGTCACTGGAGGGCGGGCAGAGGCTCATTGGCACCAGAGTCACGGGCAGCTCGCGTCATGAACTCCCGGGATGGGCTGGAGAAGGTCAGGTGCACGACTGTCATCAACTGGAGTCGGTAAGCAGGTAATGGTCAGCCTTACGACCACATAAACAATAATACCAATACTACTACTAATAGTAATAATAATAATAAATGTAATAATAATAATAATGATAATAATAGTAATAATAATGAGTCACTTTCACATCATCATTCACTTCATCTAATAATAATGAAGAGAATGAAGAGGCTGTTCTCAGAGAAGAGGACCTAAAAATGAAGAAAATGATTGAGATCAAAAATATAAATATGAAATTTAGGCCTAGAAACCGAAACGTTATAACGGGGCAAAAGTACACAAAAGAAACTAAAACAACCGGGCTTCAGGTTTCTTCCTGCGTAGAAAATCGCAGTCTTCAACATATTACAGACATGTTTTATGAAAAAAAAACAACAACTTTTTGGGTGATCTTAGGTTTAATTCGATGGACGAAGAGATCTTCAAATTTTAGAAGTTTGAAAAGAACATAAAAATTATTACCCCATAATCGCTCATTTAGGCAAAAAGTTTGACATTAAAAAACCTGGAAGATATGCACATTTTCTCAAATGAACCATTCGCAAATATTTTCGCTTTTTTGGCCGGGCCTATTGTGCAGAAATTAGCTTGGCAACACATCACCGGTACCTGCAATGACGCGTGATGGTGATCGCTATGCGGTAACCATTTTTTAATTAAATAATCGCCGAGAAGTCTGCAGCTATGGAAATCCAGAACGCAAAAAACCAAAGTGGAATCAGGAATAAAAATTTATCGAAGAAAAAATAAAGAAATGAGGCCGTCCATAAATTACGTACCGCAAATTTCGAGTGTTTTCAATACTCCCCTCCCTCTTGTAACGCACTTCCCTATCTCTATGTAACGCAGCGTAACGCTACCACAGACCCCTCCCTCCCCCATTAGCGTTACGTAATTTATGGATGACACCTAAGACACAAAGCCCAAAAGAAAAAAGGGAAAGAGAAAAAAATAGGCAAAAAAAACAATCTATAGTGGATTTACTCTAACACTAAGGATGGATCAGTTTGACAGATCGGGAAACAAATGAACGTCATGTAGAATGACGGCATTGCAAGAGATAGAGATAAAAAACATTTACGAGTGACCTAACTAAATGAACGCATTGGCGAATTGAGAGTGTGGACATAACCCGCAGTTCTCGTGTCAGCAGTAGCTGTCAAAACGGTCCCCTCTCATAAAAATCTCTCTATAGAAGCCAACGTTTTCTGGGAGGTGACAACATCGGCAACGGCCTCTTCAGATTGTATCCGTCATCTACAATTTCGCAGTGTTGCGGAGCCTGGCGGCGAGCGAAGCCGCATAGGCCGCACCGCCGCGCCCCCCAGGCCACGCACGCGGGCGGGCGGGCGCAGCTTCCTCGCTGTTATGTAGCCGCTGCTGCCGGCACGGGGGCGGCGGCAGCGGCGGATGGGCGTGAGGCCAGCGGGCGGCGCGGGGGCGGGCGGCGCGGGCGGGCCGCTTCCTGCGTGGCAGACGACGCGACGCAGACGCGCAGTGGGCCCCAACGCGGGTCTACGCACGACCGCCACACAAATACGGTTCTCATATGTAGAGGATACCGTGCCATCCAATAGTACGTAACAATTCCATAACGCAACATCCGATGTGATTCCAATCCAGCAGATAAGATGAACTATACGACACCACATCATCCGATACAATAAGCTACCATATCCGATACAATAAGCTACCATATCCGATACAATAAGCTACCGTATCCGATACGATACCAGATCATCCGATACAGTAAGCTACCGTATCCGATACGATACCACATCATCCGATACAATACCAGATCATTCTATACAATACCAGATCATCCGATACAATAAGATATCGTATCATCAGATTCTACCGAATGCCATTCGTTACTAGACCATGCAATTTGATTACAACTTGTATATCCGAAACTGTCGGATGTATATTGGATGCAACTGGAGTATGCGAGTCCAATGGTTTCGATCTTTTTCGTATTTTGATGAGCATTTCCTTTACGACAATATTACAATGTCCTGTTACAAATTATAGCATTAAACTTTCTTATTTTTAGTTAAAACAGAAATTAGGTTATTGTCCTATTAGCTGTTTCTTCAAACAATATTAAGGGTCCATTGGGTGGTGCGTAGAAAGCAGGCGAAAATTTGAATTCGAAAGCACGAACACTTAAGGAGGAAAGAAAATACAAGAACAATTGTAGTCAGGTAAAGTTTGTACTTACATTGTATAATAGTTTAAGTTGTTTCCATTTGTATTGCATCTATATTGGTTTTGTTGGAAGGCACAATAACGCAGTAATTTACTTAAATTAGCAAGTTTAATATTTCTGTTCTTTGCTTGGTACTTTCGTTTTGTTTTCATGTCATTCGCATTCACATCATGATGATAATGACTTACAGAAAATTCGACACGGCGTCGTCACATGTCACTTTCCATTGCACTCCCCCACCCCACTAAAGGTCCAGGATTACGAGTAAGATTTGCACGTCTAAGAAAATAAATATTTTCAATAACTAGAGCTTTTAGGTTACATTTCTTTATGTCTAATTATTGACGGCAGATTCTTTACGGGAACTACATATTACACATGAAAACATTCCTAAGTCGTTTTACTAAAACATTCACGAGTTGCTCAGTGAGGAATAAAGACATTCTAGAACTTTGCTTTCCCATGGGAGACGTGACTCTTGTGAACAATTATCATCGTAAAAATATTGATATCAGATTGTGGGCGAAATAAGATCTTTTTGATTACCACGAACCGAGTCTAGCCTTGCTGAAATCGGTGAAACATTACGCCTTAACACCAGTTTCCTCAGTGGAAATAGTTTGTCTTGTATATTCCCAAGCCCCCTTGCATCATCATCACCACCCTAAAGGTTTCTGCTTCTCATACATTTATTCAAATGTACTCACAGAGGACATGTTTACATTTTGATGTAGACATAGGAATAAACAGGAGCCATCTTTCCAAGAACAGATTTACGAAGATTTATTCTGTTGTTGGTCTGTTATAAGAATTTTAAAATGGAAGGAATTCATTGCATGCACACAAAGGAGATGCAGAAAAACGAACGGGAAAGTCCCAAAAATGCGCATGACAGTTCATGGCGACACATCAGTCAGAAGCACAAAGATTACAGTATCACCGTAACCTAAATTTCTTCGACTTCATCGTTTATTTTTTAACACACGAGACGACATGTTCAGTATGAATCCAATAATGATGTCTCTTACTTCTTTTTCATTAGCCATTCGAAACAAAAAGCATTTATACCAATGTATTCACAAGAGTTTCACAAAATTAAGAGAGTTCAACAATGTCAATGTTCCCCATTCCTTAAACGATGCTCCTTACTCTTGCCCCTCATCCAACTCTCCATGAATCACTGTTCCCGACCTCGGTCACCACAGAAGCACAGGGACAGATTATATTGCCGGAGGGCGACCCTTGAACGTTCTTTCACATCCAGGGCCGGATTTCCAAATAGGCTGAGTAGGCTGCAGCCTAGAGCGGCAAAGTTTTTAGGGGCGGCAGATTGGCAATTTATTCAAATTGAACCTGGATCTTCAATTACACAAAACATAGTCATTAGCATTAAAGTATAAAAATGTGTTTAAAAGTTATCTTTGACCTCCAAGAACTAATTAATTCAGTTCCAAACCGATTTTATTTTTTCAACGGATCTTGAAAGACTTCAGCGAAAGAAAGTAGAAGAACTAATGTTATTATGTAATTTATTGTGTAAATCATTAAAATTGTAATTTTATCTAACCTAAATGAAAGCTTTTGTGCTTTAATGTAGAAAAAAGATTAAAACAAGAATGAACTCTACCGTTTGTTGTATAAAACAAATGTATTATTCAACTATGAAAGGGGGCGACAAATGGACTTTAACATACATGCTGCATACTCTTAAATCCGGCCCCGTCCACACCCATTAAAAACAGCACAAAACATGTCCAATAATGCTCTACATATTCGAAGGAAGTTTAGGTCACAAAGAGAGAACTTTATTAAAATTATTTTTCAATACAGAAACAAAAAAATAGAATGCCAAAGCTCAAGGAGACATTTCTTTGCGATGCAGTGAGCTGAATATTATTTTGTACTTCCCGCTTCTCGTTCTTCTCATTGACGAAATTGGAAGGGAAGTGCGCATTTATCTAGTCGTGTATTAGACCTACTTGTTCACTTTAATTTTGACAATGCTAATGGGGTCCCTGCTGCGTCTTTAAATAGTCCCCACCTCTCATCCCATTCATGTTTGTTTCTAGAATAGTAAACATCGTAGGGACAAAATAACGTAAGAACGGTGTGCATAGAACATTATTATTATTATTATTATTATTATTATTATTATTATTATATAATCTGCGACGCTGCCATTAGTTCACTAATAAATTGTCAAATTTCACATTAAATTATTTTTGTACCACATCGATATTGCTTCCCATTGTACGTGCAGATAAGCATTGTAAATACAAGGATCTAAAAGGCAAGGATCTTAATAAAACAATACTTTTTACTCTGCCGTAGTAAAATTTAAATTGAACAATCATTGTGACATCAATTATTGTGACCATACGAGGGGAATCAGTAAAACCGAAAGCGAAAAAGTTCAAATGACATTTTAAGCACGTTCACACGGGACACGTGTTTCATTGTTTTCATGAGGATATTATCAAGCCGATGGCAAATCAATTCGTTGAAATAAATATCAAAAGTATTAGCAATGATTTGTCATAAGGTCAATTGTGACATTAAGCCTACTGCCATCCCGCTCTATCCTCCCACTCTGCGAGTGCCCGGGCAGTACCATACCGTCGCCCATTCATGTTTCTCGTGCATCTTTTGCCAGGACGGACCCGTCCTCGCATTGGCTGCTGGAGGTGATACGTGGGTTTGGCTAGTTTGGTATCTTTCCGGGCCAAAGTCCCCTCAGTCCCCTCTCAGTCACCTACGTAGCATGATTTGGGCTTTTACAGCGCGCGATCTTTCTTTCCTCAGCCTTGTCCCCTCCTCTTCCATTACACACACACACTTTTACGCATTACACTAGCACGCGTGTCGAGTGACCAATCGAGAACTTATAGCTGTTTGGACTGTGGCAGTGTCCCGCCGGGGAGATACCTGGAGGTGTAAAACCCCGCAAGTAGAGGTGTATGTCTGTGCTAGATCTTACGTTCTGGCGGGGGAGAAACACTTGACATCTTCCTGATTGTAACAACCATTGCACGCACGTTCGGGCGTAGCTGTAGTTGATAGGCCGCGATGGAGTAGGGACGCGATGTCGATGTTTTCAAACATTCAGTTGTTATAAAATCTTCGATGTATTTACAATCGATATAAGCCAATGCTTTTTTAACATAGATGTTTTGGGTTGATATTTTATTTTTCAATGAAAAAACATCATAATATAACTTTTAAAGGTTTTGATATATCCATAAATTGGATAATCTTAAGACCTACGTGTTCGAAGGTGAAAAATAATGAAAGTACAGATTCCGCCGATAAATGACATCCACATTTTTTATTTATCCAATCAGATATTGAAACTTTTATTAATTGACTTGACCATTTTTTGACCTCCTTTTGTCAGTTAAGTCTTGAGATACAAAGTAATAAACCGATCGTCGTCAAAATACTGCCACCGTGAATATTAATAACCACTAATACAGTTTTACAACCTTTATGTTTGAAATCAAAGGTTTTGAGGTGATTTTTATTAACATCGATATTTCAATTTTGAACATCTATGTTTAGAAACAATGGTTTTCTCCCACAAGGCATCTTCTACCAGCGGGGCACCGCCCCAGCCGGGACAAGCACTGGTCTCCCGGAAAGTGTGGTAGTGTAGTACATGTAAGTGAAAGAGTGTCTAAGTAAGGAGTGAGGATAGGACAAGAAAGAGGAAGGAAAGATCGCGCGCGGTCCGTGGTCCGTTTGGTAGGGCACTACTCCGGCATTCGTCTGGTGTTGATCGGAGAAATCATGGACAACTACCGTCAGAGCAGTCCGCCTCTGAGAATTCTCTTCCAGTCAGCGACTGAATTCCACCTAGCTATCTGGCTATAGTGCGATTTTTCTAACTCTGCCTCTCAAGACCCTATGGCCACGATGGAATATCACACGGCATTTCGCGCCGTTCTCGGTCGTGCCGTTACAAATCGCATGATCGCAAGCACGGTTGCATGATCATGCGACATCTGGCGGCACGACCGAGAAAGACGCGAAATACCGTGACATTTTCCATCGTGAAGACGGGCCTTGAGAGGCAAAGTTAGAAAAATCTCAGTAGTGTCGAAAATTCTGTCACCGCCAGGAGTCGAACACTAGGACCTCCCGATCAGAGGCACCCCACCACACCTTTTTTTTTTTTTTTTTTTTTTTTAATTCTGGCCCTCAAGTAAATGTGCGCAGATAAATTTCTTTCCCCACACGTCATATACAGTTTTACTGTTTTTGACAAATAAATAAAGATAAAAGACCTCCCGAGCAGCGACATCAAGTAATGTCGACACGCGTGCTAGTGTAATGCGTAAAGTGTGTGTGTGTGTGTGTGTGTGTGTGTGTGTGTGTGTGTGTGTGTGTGTGCCTTTAGAGGTAGACATGATCGCGACTGTATCGAGCAGTGCTGGCGATCATGCGATTCCTGGCGGCACAACCGAGAACGACGCGAAATACCGTGAGATATTCCATTTTGATGACACCCTCCCCCGTGCGCCAAGAAAGAAAACCCGAAGAATAAGCCGGTCCTAGCACGAAAACACTCAATAGTCGCTCACTCCCCCCCTCATCTTATCAGCGCCAGTGGGGCCACCAGGCACCATGTGCGCGGTTCGCGCTCTGGAGGCCGAGGGCGGCAAGGGCTTCTGGGAAACCTCTTGACCCACCCGCGCCTCTCACGGACGCCGGGAACCGCGCCACGCCGGGCCTCGGTCGCCTGGGCCAGGAAGCGTCGCGGCGCCACGGACGCTTGAGGGAAGTCGGCGCCATGGCGAACACACATCAGTGTAAATAGCGTGCATATAGTGAAGTGCGTATGAATGAGATTGTACGTAATTTAAGAGTAAATGCGAGTGCGAATGAAAACAAAAATGAAAAAAAAGAAGAAAATAAGAACAATGAACATTGAACTTTCAGTATTTTTCAAAGATGAAATAATTATTTAAATTAAAGTGCCCCAAAGAGGCCATGTAATTAGTTCTATTTAGGATTAAGTCGCATGTTTAAGATATTTCACCCTCCCACTACTCCAAAAGCCTCATCGGCTGGAGTTAAATGTAAGTCTCAAAACTGAATACATTCCCGCCTCTCCAGGGCAACTGGAGAGGGGAAAATTGAAAAAAAAATCCGCGCCTCCACGCATCCGGTGCGCCGACACGGGAAGAGCGAGAGAGGTGGTAGAGGACGAGGAGGAGAGGGGGAGGGGAGAAGGGTCAGCCCGGCGGCGGCCAGGAATGCAGGCAGACATTCCCAGAAACGCATTCCGTCCATACGACTCACCAGATGGCACAGCTCACGTTCAAGTGGCCCGGGCACTGCAGCAGATAATGCACGGCGGCCGACAAGGGGGCGTCGAAGCTTTGAATTGAATTGAATTGAATTGAATTGAATTGCCTTATTTTACGTGGCGAGACTCAGGCCATGAGGCCTGCTCTTCCGTCTGACCACGCAAATTTCGCTACGCTCCTTTCACCTAGCGGAGAAAGAAGGTATTATCTCGGGCGACGAAACAGGCGGTTTGAATTTAGCTCAGAGGCGTCATTTAGGCTTGAGGATCTTTTACATGCAAGTAAATCTACTAACATGGGCCAGCCGGCTTTACTTCCCCTCCGCGGAAGGCGTACGAAGGATTTTTTCGCCCTTAAAAATCCACGGCTTCGATCGGGTTTGAACCCGCGAACTTGGGTATGACAGTCCGGCACGCTAACCGTCACACCATCGAATCCGCAAATCGGCGGATTTTTGGCAAAATGTGCGGTGAACTTGTGTATAAAGGTTGTACTGAGCTACTGTGGCGAGAAAGAGGCAGGAAAGGATGTTTTCTCATGCCGTTTAAAACTTCGTGCTCTGTATATTTAAAGGTGGCTCCACACATTCGGCCTTCGCCGAGCAGCGAGCTACTGCTCGCCCGATCCCAACCAGCTGATGTGTTCGGCGAATGTTCGCTTCCTTTGATGTGTCCAAAAGACCGACACGCGGCGGGTAGGGCGAGCGCCGAATGTTCGTCACTCGGCAAATAGCAAGCGACCCATCCACACTACTCGGGATTCGGCGAGCGGTTGCTCGCTGTTCGCCGAATAACGAATGTGTGAAGCCGCCTTAACGGTTGACATGCATTTTAAAATATCGGGGCGGAATGTCTATTTTAATTAAAAAATGAGACTTGAGGCATAGTAAAAGAAAAATAACACATCCGTTACTCGGTTTCCAAAATTTTAAAAACAGTGCGTCAGCAGTAATCCAATTGTTTTCTTCTGCGCATGCGGTGTTCAAGTTTCGCATCACTTTTGTGCATCGAGAGTGCAGTCGATCGCTGTCCGCTATGGACTGCAAAAATGAAAACAAACCCTAATCTCTGGATCAGCTGAATGGATTTCGATGCGGTTTTCTCTGAGAGGTGGAGAGTTTTCCGAGCAGAACATTATCCAAGAAATTAAATCTTAGTTTGCCGGCCAAAGTACCGGCTTCATCCATAGGTTAAGTTAGTATTAAGTTAGTTAATAATCTGCCCTCTTCTATGCCGCACAAGCCATAGAGCTGCGGCGCATGTAACCCCCTCAAGTCAAGAAACGACCGACTCGCCAGGGCTACGCCAGGGCGGGGGGAAAGTTGAAAAAAGGTTTTGCGAGCGTAACTTTGGCAATTTTTTGTCAAATCATTTTTTTTCTTTTATTGAAAGAGGAACGTTTTATAATTATTTCATTCAAACCTACAGTTCCATTCCAATCTTAATGAAATTTTGCAAATGTGACCTACAAAACAAGAGAAAAGTTACTATTTGCAAGGTATTTGTAAAACTACCCCCACCACCCTTTTTACTCCTTATAAGTAAATTTAAGTGCGCACTCTTTTAGTTTACTTGCGAATATCCCGAAAATGTTGAGGAAATTCACTAAAGTGTATTGAACATATTTAAAGCACACACGGGAACATTTCGTTTTAATGATTTTGATTTATTGACAAAATTACTTTATAACGCAATTATGTTTTTAATAAGTTAAATACCAAAATTGTTTCTGAAGTTTGTCGGGAGTAAGGATGCATCTGTTTCCAGGTGCCCACATGAACGATAGTATTAGCACGAAAATCGTAGCAAACGGCAAGTCGAGGGGTGGGGGCAGATGACGCAAAAGCGAGTTGGTATTGGGCAGGAGGAGCAGGCGCAGGGTAGATCAGATTGGGTGAGGCAGGAGAATACTCAGTTCAGAATTCATTCCTATTCCTGTCTAATATGGGACTGCGATGAATAAATATCCGGGCAATGCCGGGTACTTCAGTTAATATTAAATAAAACAACGCTTTAGTTGTAAAAGTTTAGAAGTAAAAGTTCCAATGTTTAAAGATCGCCGGAGAAGTGTGCCACGCATAATAATCCCCACGATGCACAGTGTGTAATTTTGACGATCTGGGAGGAAAAAATTAATAACTCTCTTTGAAATGAATTTTTCGTAGTTTTTGGAGATCTGTTGTGTAAATAATGTCCAAATATACAAATCTGCTCGTAAAACTTAAATTTTTACAAAATATTTTGTAAAATATTTAGGAAATTTGAATACTTTAATTAGCCCTCATGACAGTATACGTTTTTCAAACGCTGAATTTGTTTAACTCTTTTGGACATAATATTTGAATTTTACAAAACATACTATGCAAGAAAAATGAAATGAAAGTATACAAAAATAAAAAGCCGAAAATGAAAAAATGAAAACAAAAATTAAGTGAGAGGAATGTACAACAAATATTTACAAATTAGTTTGAAACACTACCCGCGTATTCTTCTGATGGTGATTCTTCTAAATATGCCGTCTCTTTTTTGCCTTATTCCTTCATTCTAATAACACGAAAAGTTCAGGTTTCACTTTTTTGGGTGTAGTTATAGTTTTGGTGCTTATGCTCGACTTGAATGGATCGGAGCTAATAAGCAGCCGGTGGAGCAAATTCATATTTGCGTTTGCTCTTGACGTTTTTTTAGTTATTTTTCGCCACTTTCGTTTTATTTTCTTCTACTCTCACTTGCCATGTTCGTATTTCTGAACGATAAGAAATGTGCAAAATGCACTCAAGGTGTGTACATACTGTGTGTATACATACTGGCGGGTTTGAAATATTGATATCCATCATCAAAGCAAGTGACAATGATGCAGGCTTTGAAGAATGGATCTTCGAGCTTTGTTAATTGTAATTCTCCTATTGGAAGAGGCTTCACAGAGCTCTTTATCTATAGCTGCCACATATATTTTTGTCATACTTCCTTGTTTGATTTCAATAGCTATGGATAACTTTTCTGAGCTAGTGATGTCTACAAAAGGTTTTCAATTGTATGGTTTTAGCTTTAATCCCACAGTACCTTGAAAGACTCATTAGGTCTTCTAGCTCTATTAATTTTTACATTTTTTTGCGATGGACCTGGGACTGCCTTTAACAATTCATCAGGAAGGGTAAGAGTTTCTTGTAGCCAGGATGAATTATATTTCAAGAACGACTCTTTACTTCTTAAGGATTTTTGCAATCCGGTTTCAACTTTTTGACAAATACATCTAACGTAAGACTTAATTTTGTCCAAAAATGCTTTATGAGGTTCTATAATTCCTAATTCACGTAAGAAAACATTTAATACAGCTTCAGATCTCTTATCAATTGAATTTGTTACTCATATATCAAATAACAACCTGCGGGTAACTTGAAGACCCTTTCTGTAAAAATGTATATATAATTCAGATAAGCAGGTATAAGCAGCTAGTCTTTTCACAATTAAGAACCCAAAAGTACTAGTTTTAAAATGTATATGGCCCGAAAGGTGTATAATGGTGTATAATACACTAAAACTCTAGTTGAATTTAGAGAACGTGTAAAACATTCAATATAAATCGCTCACCTTTTCCATTAACTTTTTTAGGCACATCAAAAATAAATACTTAAATTTTATCCACATAAAAATAATCGTAAAAGCATGTAGATTACTAATAGTAAACCCAAAAATCATAGAATGGGACGAGTAGTGTATTCCTACCAAGAGAACTTTACGGACTGAAAACGGCCATTCGGAGCTGAGCGCTGGCGGAGCGGCAATGGACGTCTTTGGACATGCACCATGGAGTCCTTGTGACCTTCAAGAGAAAACTAACAACGTTTCCACATAGTTCAGACATACTACTACACAGAAATAAACAATTTTGCTATTTCAATTCAGTCGAAAATTGAATTTTTTCCAGCTAGTTGGCCAAAATTACACACTGTGCGATGCCTGATGGAATCAGGGGAACGAAGACCGGAAGTCGGCTGCGACGGAAGGCATGGCGTGTCCGGTAGGAGTCTGCCTGGGGAGCTTTCGCTTGCACAGTGGGTCATTCGGCCATTCCGATCCCGCCCCTCGCCGCAATAGGAGCCTTCGCTTTGTCTCGCGGAGTACGCGACGTGCTAGCAATGCTCTTTACAACATCGTGATGTAATGCTGGTGCGGTCGTACGCGGTAAGCGATATGTACATTTGAAGGTAACCTTGAATCTTTGTATCTCACGAACAATGCATACATTTGTTTGGACCCCTTTTCAGACAAATGGTTAAGTAGCATTTTTGACTGCAAAATAGTTGGAAAAAGAGGAAGACCTGGAATAAAAATCTCGGACGAATGTCAAAAGGTACTAAGCTTCACTGCCTATAGAGATGAAGAGGACAGCCGAGAATAGAATGTCATGGCGACAGCGACAAGACACTTTTTGCCTCTAGAATGATGATATTCGAAATAGAACTGCTAATAATAATAATAATAATAATAATAATAATAATAATAATAATAATAACAACAAAATCACAAAATCACAAAAATATTTTGTTCGCATGCTTCATCTGAGCACGAGTTATCCCAACGTGAGGTAGAATGTTCTTATCCACGGACGTAATCGAGTCAGGTACCTACAAACTGCTTTCGAGTTAATATATGTTTTCTGTGTGTGTGTGTGTGTGTGCGCGCGCACCTTGTATTATCACTGACTAGGAAACGGAAGAATATAGCATGAAAGAAATACTTTACGACTCGACAATATTTAGATTTTCATTCAAAAGGGCACTATTGACCCATTTGGCACTGTTCAATTTATCTCAATTTAGATGACCAATAGTGGCGATTTTAATTTATGGAATAAGTGCATAATTTTATGACGACGATCCATCGAAAGGGTCTTATTTAAATACAGTTAATAAAAGGATGGCATAAAAGTTGTTCTCAACACGTC
Organism: Acheta domesticus; assembly: GCA_031308135.1. Lineage (NCBI taxonomy): Eukaryota > Metazoa > Arthropoda > Insecta > Orthoptera > Gryllidae > Acheta > Acheta domesticus. The sequence goes on along the minus strand of JAHLJT010009419.1, from coordinate 76,843,925 downwards.
ATTTAATTATGCATATCAGGCAATTTCACGAGTATTTCACACGCTTACTTAGCATTGGGGAAGGACACGCTTTATGCGGCTATAAAGAAATGGTGTAATAAAAACAAAGCACCAGAGGACGAGTAACGAAAACTTCGTCACTTTTTTTCCACAAGCACCTTTTTCTTGTTTTAGTATGCTCGTTTTAGCCTGTCAAAAAAACTGCATATAAACTAAATTGCGAATCATATGCAAATGCATTCCGTAGAGTATAATATTTCTACTTTTATATCAACTTTTTCCCCTTAGTTTAGGCCCACCGAATGGAAAACGGAAGTGTTTATGTGACGGGAAAGAACAATACGTGCAGAGTACACACCGAATATATGCCAGCTCACACGCAAACACAAGCTAGAGGCGCAATCAATAAATCAGGCGAGTATTTCGGCGAGCAATTCCACGCACGCAGTCATTATTGACAGGTGGAAGCGCGCCGGGGGAGTTAGTAAACCAAACGGCCGTGCGTTTGCGGGGGCGGTGGCTGCGGCACCGATTCGCGGTCAAAGCCGCGGAGCAGCAGTGCAGCTCCGCACTCTGGAATCCGCGCGGTCGCGTAGTTCACCGCCGCGTTGGCGTTGGCGGGCGCGGCCGCGATGGCTGTGGCAATAGCGGTGATGGTAGCTACGGCGATGGTGGTTGAGAGATGGCGGTAATGTGACGACTACGGAGCGGATTTTTCTTTTCACTCTAGAACGGTGTCTTTTAGTACAGAAATTCATTTTATATGATATGATAGCTGTGATGGCAGTGGTTACGGCGGTGATGGCGGCTATGGCGATGGTGGTGGCGATAGCGGTAATGTGATGACTATGGAGCGAATTTTAATGAAATGTAATTTTTTTCTTTTAACTTTTGAACGGTGTCTTTTGGTACAGAAATTCATTTTATGTCATGACGAAAAGAAATGACGCATTTTTAGCGACTTCATCAATTATAAAATCATTTTAATGGTACTTGCCTCAAATAATATTTACGAGATAGAAGAAATGTTCTTCACGAATTCCTGAGGAGCCTATTAAATTTATTCGCTCAGAAATTGTAATGTCAGCTGTTTTGAGTTTGTAATTACGATTTCGGTGACGCCTTCAGCGCCACTGACGGTTCGGCGGATTTCACGATAAGTAAAGGCAAATATTTCCTGCTCCAGTCCAAACCAAAGTTTACAAGCTGAGTTCACTTGAACGAAAGAAAGAAGCCTCGATTACATCATTGGTAGCATATCGGCCTCTGTGACATATCTGAAAACTTTAGTTGTTCATCTGATCTGGTTTTAATCAAATCTTTTACATTTTTCTTTACTCTTAGGTCATTTTTAAAACATTTTAGAGCACTTTATTGATCATTTTTGATGATGTTTTAGGTCATCAAAATCCGCTCCCTAGAGATGACTATGGCGGTGATTGCGGTGACTATGGCGGTAGCGGTGGGGTAAAGGCGGTAGCGGTGGAGTGAAGGCCGGTAGCGAAGGGGTGAAGGCGGAGAGAGGAGGCGGTGGTGTGAGAGGTGGCGTAGATGTGGGCGGAGGCTCAGTTAGCAATGACAGAAGAGGATGATGCAAACTGATCGGTATGGCAAACAATAACAGCAGGTTGGGAGATGGAAAACTGAAGTTATGTCGAAATTAAAAATGTAAATTTGCACACTAATGAAGAACTTACTTTGTTCATACATCCTTGAACGCTACGATGTTAAAGAATTAAAAATTCTATAATTTAAAACCTAATCTAGTTTCCAATTAATAGATGTGACTAGTTATTTTACAAAATTTATTCCTGCTAGCACTTTTCCCAAATAGGTCTGGTAGTATAGACATTACTTTTTCATTAGTCCGTTTCTTTTAGAGGATTCATTTCCAATCCAAAGAACGGGATAACAAATGACTCCAATGTCCAGAAACATTTTCTCCATACTCTACGCATTATACACTAGTGAAATCTCTGCTCATTAGAGCTGAAATGTGTAATAATGTAGGATTATTATGAATTGTGGAAGACGAAAACTAAGAGGATTCGCACCGTGGTAAGTGGATTAGTTAACTTTCTTTTTTACTCCAATTCGGCCAACTAAACTTCGTGAATTGGTAAATTTATTATTCTTTTCAGTAGTTTATTCTGCTGCTCTCTCCTTACTTATGATAATATCTTTCGCCTGTAGTAATGTCTCTTCGAAATCCTTGTACGTTTGTAATTTATTTCATCTCCTCTAAAAGTTTTTTGAATTCTGTAAACCACGTCATTGGGGCTTTCAGATTTTGTCAAACAAATTGAATAAGGTCTTTGATAACCTTTTGCTGTCCGTTCTCTTAAGTGGCCATAAAATATAATTCTTCGCTCTTTGTGCTTTCTTTTTAAAATTTCAAATCTTACTTTACGAGAAAATGCTGCAGGCTTCGAGATCTGTAGGAGGGGCACAAAAAAGGCGCCACTTCGCAGGCACTGCATGGGACAACTGCAGCGCGTTAGTGGGCCTTTGGTGAGCCGGAACGGCCTTTCAGTCACGGTGGTTGGCGCTCTCCGGCGGCGGCCGCGAGGGAGCGACACTGTATCAGCGGCTGCGGCAGCGGACGGCGCAGTCTGCCCGAAAATGGGCCGAATGCGAACGGAAGGAGCAAAGTTGTGAAAGCCAACCGTTCGCAACAAGCATTTATTATCTTAGCGTACCGCCTCTGGTGGGTATTTTCAATTGTTTTTTTATTTGTGATCGCATCAAGAACATATAAATGCTACATTCATACATAAACTTGATATGAACAGTGCATTAGATTTTTAAGTATTAACTATAAGGACTGTCAGGTTGTAATAGAAAACGAAGATGGTATATTGTCTTTTGCCTGACGAGGTACAAAAATAATGCTGAAAAACAAATATCTGGGTGTGAACAAACAAAAATGTGTTTACTTCTAAACGCAAACATTTCCAGTTTTTAAATTGTAAATTCATAGAATATGGACAAGAAAGGATTACTTCAGCACGCGCGCTGACGTGTGAGATAACTGTTATACAAGAGTGTTACTTACCAGCGATAGACTGACGTAATTGCCATCAGCAGTCATTTGCAGGCATTGCAATCATTTAATGCCAACGATAAATCAGTCGCATACATTTTTTTTCACGCGTTTACATAAATGGTCTGAGTGCAACGATTGTGATGCAATGCAAGGAGGACTGAAACGAACAATGTTCTTTATTCTGATAGTAAATATTTCTGTGGATTGCAATCAGTGATTTCTCCCTAAGGAAAAAAAAACAACTAAGAAAGTGAACATAAAACTAAAAGAAGGAAATAAAATAAAATGGTACTTAATATATGACGTACTTAAGAAGTCCCTCAGGTCGGCAGCAAACTAGCTTTCTGTGAGGAGGTATCGATTTCGACTACCGGCCAGGAAAAAATGCGTTTCAGTATGTGGAGCAGTACGATAAAATTATGTGATGTGATAATATTTCATTTAGAAAAAAAATGTTGCCATTATTTCTGCCCCAATCCTCATATCTTCCATAATTTTTTTCTCAAAAAAAGGCATGAATATTGTCAAAAAATATCATCTCCAGGACAATTATTATAAATTATATGTTTAGTTTTATTCCAGATTGTTTAGTTTTTGTCTTAGTATTACACCTGTATTATTCATTCGGACGTCAACTACGTGATTTATATCTGTTCTGTTATGTAATTGATGAAAGTCATCTTGAAGGAAATTATTATACTCTACATTTAATTTATTTTTCAGTTTTGTAAAGCGTATGTTATAAATTAAAATCCTGATAAATTCTCCAGCATAGGCGCAGCACAGTTTGTAATTCGCTAAAACTAAATTTTAAAAAAGCTAAGATCGTACACGTTAAACATCGTACACGTTAAACATCGTACACGTTAAACATCGAACACGGTAAACATCGTACACGGTAACATCGTACACGGTAAACATCGTACACGGTAAACATCGTACACGGTAAACATCGTACACGGTAAACATCGTACACGGTAAACATCGTACACGGTAAACATCGTACACGGTAAACATCGTACACGGTAAACATCGTACACGGTAAACATCGTACACGGTAAACATCGTACACGGTAAACATCGTACACGGTAAACATCGTACACGTTCAACTTTTTTAAAAATTCTATAGGTAGAAATCTGAGCAAAAACGTTGCGTATGCTTTTGGTATCATTTGGGCCCTGTGTGCGGCTGTATAGTGGTGATGTCGGAGGCGGCGCTCGTGAGCCGGGATTTACGACCCATTGTCCTGTGGGCGGCGGTGCACGCTGCTGTGCGGAGCGGTGCGGCGCACGGTAGCCCCGGCGCACGTGCTCCTCAGCAGCTCCCAACCTCTGCC
>JAHLJT010009419.1:76796499-76839441 GCA_031308135.1 Acheta domesticus | reverse complement strand
GGGGCTGGGCGTGTGGAGACCGGTGAGGCCGAGCGGGGGGCGGTGGGAGCGGGGGCGGCGTCGCGTGTGGGCCGCGCCCCCTCCGACGCCGCTCGATACTGCGGAGGCGCCTCGCCTCGCCTCGCCTCGCCCGCGGCGGCAGTGGGCGGGGCGCGGGGCGCGGGGCGGACGGGGAGGAGGAGGTCGCTGGCACCGGCCGCGGAAACGGAAGTGCCCGCGGTAGGCGGGAGCGCTGTACGATCCGTCGTTTATCAAACGTGAATTACGCTCGATTTAATTAAAGAATGTCCGACCAATCGCGGCTTGAGTGCGGATGTCAATGATATGGCTAATTTATAAACATTAAAAGGTTTGCTAAAAAATATACGTCGAATTTTAATCGACAGTTTTGTGCCCGGCACGTTTAAGAATATAGACAGCTAAATGATAATGTAAGTGTATTTTCGAACAGCTTAATATTGTGGTGGATTTCATCAGGATGAATTGACGTTTTATGCAACTTTTTAACTTAACGTCGAGGGTCTAAAAGCATGGCATGATCCCAACTATGCCATTGGGAACGTAATCGCCTTGTCACTGTATTATGACAGATGACAGATAAGCGATTGGCCAACTTTGGTACGTGCCACATCACCAACCCCACGCTACTCGTTAATATTTATGGTCACGAAACCTGAATTAAAATCGCGCGAGTTTTCATGAACGTTTCTCGCTTATTATAAAACATTAATATCGTACTTTTCAGAAGAAATTGGAATGAAAGGAATCGATAATCTATATGTAGGTATATTTTAATAATTTCAACCGATATATCGTGTTTTCGAGTAAATGAATTTCAATATATCGTTTTACTGATTTATCGAAGTTCAAAAACTAAATTTTGATCCCTGATAACTTCAACTGTGGAATGGTCAGTGATATACGCAGTGTCGTATGTCAAATGCAGTTTCATTCGATTTAATGAAAGAATGTCCGCTCGGACGTGAATTGAAACCATGTATTTCTAGAGTATTGTATGATCCTCTTTCATTTACCTTAGAATTGAGCATTTCACTGTAGTAAATTTTGCAACAGAAAAGTTTAGGCGTCAAAATTTATCATTAAGTTACCATGGTGAAAAAAGCACATTATTTGAATAATTCGTGCAAAGGAAGTAAACATTGTATTTAGACCTCCTAAAATCGTATTTATTTAGCAGAAGTGAGATCCTAACATCCACTACATTCCATTCTGTACTTAGGATATCAACAATTTGTCACCATAAACTTGTAAGTCTTGTCAATTCACGAGGGAGTTGCAAATTTGCCCAGCTGCATATTGTCAAGACGTTTTTGATTTAGCTTGTATGTTATATAATGGTTTTCAATGTTATGTTATTACTTGAACTTTAGAATACTTGTTCTTCTAATGCTCAACAATGTTGATTTTCAGTTAATTGAATGTGTTAAATCGCACTACGGTCAGCACTAAATTCTGTTGAATAAAATATCTCTGATTCTGATTTCATATTTAACAACCAGTTAATGGCATTTTCGTGTTTCCAATGCAATGAATATGTCGTGCTTCTGAAGCTGTGGTGTAGTGAACCGGTGACCGGCCAGACAATGCGTGGCAGATGGTTGAGGACAAGCGGCTCATGAAGTGAAGGGCGAGGGTGATGGGGCGGGGGAGGGGAGAGGGTTAAAAGGCGACCGCTGAGGAGCGCAGGCTGTGGAGATGGCAGCCGGTAGTGCCAGTGTCGCCGCAACAGCGGTGAAGGGTTGCGGGGTTGCTAAGGCGCGAGGCGGCGGTGGCGGTGGCGGCGCCGCCGCTTTGGGCAATTGTGTCGGTGGCGGCGCGGGGGCGAAGGCGGTTGGCGCGTGGGCGGAGCGCCGCGCCGTCGACAGCAGCGCTGAAGCGGAGAGGCGCGCTCGCGGCGCCGCGCCGCGTTCACGCGAGGAATTGCGTTACTAGAAACAGGCGAGAGCGAGGCGGGCGCCGCGCCGGCGAGGGAGTGGATGGGGTGGGGAGCAGCAGCTGCTCGCGTATGAACCCGGCAACATACATCACGGGCCGACATTTGTGGGCACATCTAAATAGATCAGGCCGTGAAGAAATAATTGTATACAATAATAATAATAATAATAATAATAATAATAATAATAATAATGAAGCGATTCTCTCCCAAATGCTGTCTGTCATCAATGATTTTAGCAATGACATCTGCATGAAGTTTGGTCTTGACAAGTGTGCAAAAGCCAACTAAAAAAAAGAGGCAAAATGACCACTTCAGAGAACATTGAAGTTGATAGACACACTGTGATTCAAGAACTTGAGCCAGGTAAAACTTACAAATATCTGGGCATTGAAGAATGTGAGACCATCTCGAACGACACAATGAAAGAGAGAATTCGCAAGGAGTATTAAAGAAGAGTGAGACTTGTCCTGCAGTCCGCTCTAAACTCAAGGAATAAAATATCAGCAATAGGTAGTTTGGCGGTGCCTGTAGCCGAATAGAGTTTCGGACCAGTAGACTGGACTGAGCAGGAAATTCACATCATGGATCTAAAAACCAGAAAACTGCTTACGTAGCCCACTCCCGAGCTGATGTACATAGACTTTATGTGTCACGTAAGGAAGGAGGAAGAGGCCTCAGACAAATTGAAGCTCCTGGCACAATGCAATAACCGGGATGGAAAAGTATGTAGTCAGCCATCAAGATGACCCACTAATGAGGCAGGTCATGAAATCTGACCGAAGAATGGGAAACAGAGGCATTGTAGGTGTAGCAAGAAGCATTGCGAACAAGACTATGCAAGACACCCAGAATGACAGAGACACTGAACTTCTGATGCTACTTAACATGAAATTTGAGACACAAAAAAATTAAAGAAATCGTGGAGAGACAAACCACTCCACGGACAATATTTCAAACGAATGGACAAGGTGCAGATCAATAAAGATCAATCATTTATGTGGCTTAAAAGGGAAAGAATGAAGCCAGAATCAGAAGCACTTGTAATAGCTGCCCAAGATCAGGCCTTGGGAACACGACATTATGATAAAGCGGTTCTCAAAATTTCCCAAGATGATAAATGCCGCATTTGTCAAGAACACGTAGAAACCATTGATCATATTGTCTCAGCTTGTCCAATCCTAGCAAAGACCGAATACTTGAAAAGACACGACAGGGTGTGTAGTTACCTCCACTGGCAGATCTGTACCGCCCTCGAAGTTCCAAACACATTCCCCAAGTGGTACAAACACTCACCGAAACCGGTGACGTCTGTTGGATTGTGTACGATATTGTACGACCAACAAATTCAAACTGATCGCATGATAGCGGCAAACAAACCGGATATAGTCATCCGGGATTTGGAGAACAAATCGTGTTTACTTGTCGATGTTGCTGTACCTTGCGATCAAAACGTCGTTACCAAGGAGGCAGAGAAACGTCTTAAATACAAGAGTTTGGAAATCGAGATCAACCGAATGTGGGGAGTAAAAGCACAGGTCGTCCCGATAGTTAGCGAAGCTCTGGGATTTGTTCCGCAACATTTGTGTAAGAACTTGTCTAAACTCCCAGGTAATTCAAAAGACTGGGAAGTGCAAGAAATTGCTTTATTTGGAACAGCCCATATTTTGCGCAAAGTACTGTAGAAGCACCGACAGTCACCGGATCTGCTCCATAGGTAGCTGGTTGCAACCTGGAGTAGATTTTATATTCAGCCGACTCATAACATCTTTAGTCGTGATGTAATGAAATATTAATAATAATAATAATAATAAAATAATAATATACGGCCAACAAATTCAGACGGATCGCACGATAGCGGCAAACAAACCGGATATTGTTATCCCGGATTTGGAAAAAAAATTGTTTTCTACTTATAGATGTTGCTGTACCCTGTGATCAAAATGTCGTAACCAAGGAGGCAGAGAAACGTCTTAAATACAAGAGTTTGGAAATCGAGATCAGCCGAATGTGGGGCGTAAAAAGCACAGTTCGTCCCGATAGAAATCGGTGATCAGGGATTTGTTCCGCAAAATTTGTGTAAGAACTTGGCTAAACTTCCAGGTCATTCAAAAGACTGGGAAGTACAGGAAATTGCTTTATTTGGGACTGCTCACTTTGCGCAAAGTATTGTAGAGGCACCGACAGTCCCTAGATCTGCTCCTTAGGTAGCTGACTGCAACCTGGAGTAGATTTTATATTCAGCCGACGCATAACATGTTTAGTTGTGATATAGAGGAATAATAATAATAATAATAATAATAATAATGGCCTTTTTTAAATTTACAAAACAATGTCTTCATGCTTTGGCCTATCTATGTGGTATCTCTAGAGACGAAACATTTGTCTCTATTGTAAAATTTGTCATCGGCATTTGGGGTCGATTGTCCAATTTTGCCTGCTAGCTAACGGTGTCCCCCTTTGCCAGGACTTAGTTTCTCACTCGTGGGGGTTAAAGAGACATACGGTGGATATGATGTATTCTCTTTACTGTAACTAGCAAACTCCACCACCCTGAGCTTTTCTTCGTCACACTTACAGAAACTGAGACGATTTTAAAGGAAATTAATTTAAATAATAATAATAATAATAATAATAATAATAATAATAATAATAATAATAATAATAATTTCTAGCTGTGCAACGATTCTGCGTCCATTAAATCATTGTATTAAAAGGGAAAATACTTTTATAATTAAACCCAACTTCGATCATTTCAGGCCACGCGTTTGATTGAGGCCCCCCTCAAAATGTAATGCAATGTAGTAGAATGTCCGAAGCGGTCTCATTTTGTAGATTATGCCGTATGAAACAAGACGTGTCCACTCGGGGAATGGAAAACCGGAACCTGAGACGCATCGTTTTCAAATTTTGCTCGATTATGATAAATGGGAATAAGAATGATAGAATTATCAATTTCCTATTACAATAAAAGTAATTGTAAACGCAATAGTTAATGTATTTGTTCATCAAACAAGTACTAGCTAACAGATTAGGTTCAAATAAAATATACTTATCACCGCCCCTCTGGAAAAAATGTCCCTTTTTTAACATTTTATATATAAAATTTAATGTCCAATATGAATGTCAATATAAAGAACTTTACATGTTCCTTTGTTCTACCTTTTGTTCCTTATCCCAATCAATAAGCTTTATTCCTTTGACCACCTCACTATTGTTTTTTCTGCTGATAGAAATACGCGGTCACAACGCAGCGAACAAACCCGCTTGACCCTTCCAACAAAAACCTGCGAACCTCCATTGTTCTCATTGTGGCGGTTACTTCCCTGCTCTATAAATTGGCATGGAAGGTCGCCGTGAAAGAGACGTTCATCTGGAGCGCTTCGGAGCCAACGCGACGCGGTGCTCGCGGTCCCAAGAGAAGGATGAAACTCCCCCTTTGAGTTCTTTCGTCTTCTGCCTGGAAGCACCGCCCTGGGAGATAAGTGCGAAGCGAAGGCATTGTGCGAGTACATATATTTCCTTTAATGGAACCCGAGTCGCGACAATAGAAGTGTCGCCCGCGGAAGAGTTTTGCTTAACACCGGTGATATCCGAGTTGCTGCTAAAGCACCGCTGCCTACGGGCTTTATGAACTTACGTGCGGCTTGAAATATAGAGCACGAGTGGATGTTCCATTATGGAATCAGTTAAGTTTGTGTGTTCTTCGATTACGGGAAAAGTTTGCTCATTACGCCCTTGATGAATATTTTATTCACCCGTCCTTGGCCTTTACACGATTCCGAATTCATCACAAATAATCACTACTAACCACAAGGGCAAAGGCACTTCAACGACTATGGTGATTCTTTAAAAGTGTTTCCGCCTTCTCTGAGACGAATTGATGGGTTGAAGATGAAATAATGGTCTCACAAGCGGAAAAGTCTGAAAATAATCCAATTTTGTTACGATTTTGGCGAATTATTTATTTGTCAACTACAATAATAATTTGCAGTTTTTTTTCCAATTTGCAGAGTTTTGTTTCCAAACAATTTAATATGCAGCAAATCAATGTATTCTACTGTATTGTAGCAACCTCATGTGAATATAATTGTTTTATTTCACTATTCTCTAAACCAAATTGAAACTGAAATTAATGCCACTGGCAGCAGCAACGCCAGCCAATCGTCCCTTGGCTTGCAAGTTTAAATCAAATGGGCGCCTTCCGGCTGAGGAAGACAAAGGAAAAATCCTGTATTGCATAGTCATATTTATCATCCAGTCGTAGTTTCCAAATTGAGCAGGGAGAGCAAAATAATGTTTGGTTGATAACGATCTGACAAAGTTATGTTTCGAGAAGAAGAAGAAAACTTTGTAAATTGACGGAAATTAATAATTATTCTAACGATTAGATAAATGTGAAAATTGAGAACAATTAGTGTTAATGATTGTTTTTCTGCAAATATGTGTTAATTGTTGTAGTAAGTTAGCTCTATTCAACACAATGGATATATAAACATTCAACACAGATTTCAACACCCCCAAAATTAAAATCACAATCGTGTTATACTGTCTTAATGATTACGCACTGTAGTTACGTGTATTAAGTAAGAGTCCAAATCCATCAAATTATATTAATTACAGGTTAAGGAAAATCACATTCAAATAATACTATTCCCCAAAACACTTCCACGGGCTAAAATGGCATAGTGACAACATCCGTTAACACTTCATCTTTTCTGTCCACGAGATCCTACGTTCAAGTTCCAACGGTGGAGGATTTTCGACACTCGCTAGGTTGCTAGGGCGATTTCAGCCGCTGGCTGGAGGAGAATTCCAGCAGCGGGATGCGCTGATCTGTTCTCCGTGGTTTCTTTGATCCATTCCAGGATTCTCGATCTTTTCTATGGTTTCTTCGACCTATAACAGGTGAAGGCCGGAGCGTCTCCAAGCCAACGAGCTATGGCCGCGCACAGTCTTCCCTTCCTTATTTTTGTTCACCCCTCTCACAAACACATATACTTAATCTACATAATCACTTAAACTTACGTAGTACACTACACTGTCACACTTTTTGAGTGTCTAAAGGCTGGGACCGTGCTCTGCTGGGGAAGGTGTCTAAGGAGAAATTCCCGCAAACCAGATGTTGATTGACGCCAGATATCACGTTCCAGCGGAGAGGACCGCCGCCACCTTCCAACAATAATACGAGAGGAATGCGCAAGGTAGTTGACGCCAACGGAAACACAAAATACTCATCCCCAAAACACTTTCCTACCTGCCCCGTGTCTGTTGGGCTCTTGGCTTTGTCGTGGCAGTGACCCAATACTCAGGGCATAGAGGAGGGACTTGGTGTCCCGGCGCATGTGAGTGGCGCGTTGTCATACAGGCAATATTGACTCCGGTACTAGCCCGGATAGCTAGTAGCTCTGAGCAAGCTGGGCGGCCCTAGACCCAGGCATTGTATGGGGAGGTTCCCGCGAGGGCAAACCGGATAGATCCGGTTATTGGTCAGTATTTGTACACCTGAGGAGGGTGAGGATAGAGGCTAGCGCCTAGGAGCCTACCCTGGGCCTTCGGTCCCCTTTTACAGTACAAGTGCTGGGGGTGCCAAATTCGACATAGCACGTCTGTGCAAGTTCGAAGACTCCGAAGTCAACTTCGTCGTTCGCGATCCCGTCGTCAGAAGACGGTCGTCGATTTTGGAGACTATAAAAATTCTCGGCACGCGCCTCTTGAAGAGGTCTCGCGGCCCTGCGCTGCAGATTTACGGCGTACAAATGAAGGGCCCGGTCCTCACGAGATGAGCATTACTCAGAGTTTGAACCGACCTCTCGTCGTCCTGGTCTACGCAACGAACGTCTCCTCCGTAGTAGAGATCCGGGAAGTAAGTAATGAGGACGGGAAATGTTGAGACGGAAGAAATTCGCTCTTCCCTTTCAATTTCTTACGAAGTGAATGTCTTGCCGCATGTCGACACAACAAAATTATGTATCTCATTTCGATATTATTTACCCACATCAGATTATTTCGAGACGTCATAATAAGAAATTATAATTTATTTAACAAATATTAAGTATATTATCTCTATAATTCTATTTCTTCTATTCTCTGTTATTAATATAGAATAAGAATAAGAATATCTTTATCTATTTACGGTAAAGTAAAGTCGACAGGTTGTATAAATAGTTGCAGGTATATTAAACAGTTGCAGCTTAAGTAAACGAAAATACTTAACCACATTGCCAAATTTCGTAAGTACTAGCTTTCAATAGATTTTGTAGTTAGCATACCTTCTCATTCTTGTATCGAATCTTAATTTTTAATTTATCGAATACACATAAATCTTACACTTTTAAAATACTAATCTAGGTGATTGTTGCTCTTATCTGAGTTTTTTCGTACTGGGGCTACGAAACCTTCAAAATATAATTTTTATGCTAAAGTCATAGAGTAACTACGCGTTTTTCATTTAATTGAGGGAAACTATTTACCATCTTATCCAGGGTACCCTTTGGTGCCGTTTTTGACCTAATAATTGTTTAAAATTTGCATATATTTCACGCAAAATTACGCGAAAATTACATAGTTTCCAAAATCCTATTGAAAACAATGTTCACGACCTTATTTAAAGACTTGTCTTTGAAGAACAGTTTTTGTCAAAGAAAAAATATCTATCTGCAATATCATAGTTGTAGGAAGACGCCAAAAATCACGTTTGAACGTTTTCAATTTTCGAAAATGTAGAGATTGAACGAATTGAACGAAAATGACATTTGGGCCTATAATGGGTGTATAAATAATATATGCATTTTGCGCTATTGGAGGAAAAAGTTTAATAAAAAAATTCGAAGCCATTTTTGAAACAACGGTTAAAATATTATTGAAGCTTCATGTTAAGTGCCCGAAAAAATCAAAATATTTATTTGAAACTCACAGGGACTTGAGATGGTCTATCGATCGAGGAATATCAATTTTAGAAAAGGTGCTAGCTTTTACGATGAACAGAGATTTTGCCATCAGCCAATTTTTCGATATTAAGGTCCCACAAAACTTGAATGTTGACTATACCATGTACATGTAATTTACTCTCTCTTATATATATATATATATATATATATATATATATATATATATATATATATAAGAGAGGTATAAGGTTGCATTTGCCATAGAAAGAAAAATTAAGCAAGAAATAAAAAACCACCGAATTTACACAATTCGACTCCTTTTTTTATTTGTCGCTAAATGTTTCTGTCTGAGCAAATATATTCATTTCTTTTGTAAATAATAAATAATTTACATGTTTCTGGAGTGTTTCTATGCTTCCATAATGCAAATTTTTTCTTAGAAATAATTTTTTCAAAACAACTTTTCAGCGCTTATTGCGGCTTAACCATTCGAAATATCCACGTAGTTTATTAGACAAAATATGTTTAGAATTGTCTTAAGAGCTTATTTTCGACGTTTCGACGTTCCCGACGTACACACACACACACACACACACAGGTGAGTCACGTAACTTTAGCACCTCCTGTAACTTTTGAACGGTTGAAGTTATTGCAATGCAGTATTCACAGAAGTACATGAGGGAATGGGGCTAATTGATAGGTGAATTCAATTTTTTTATCACTTGTATTTTACAACATATTTGAGGTAACTTTGTTTTTTCAAATAGAACTATACATATTTTTTCAGTCTATCATGACGAGCGTAAAAAGACGAATCCATTTGATATACATATTATCATATATTAGATATACATTTTTTTGAGTAATTTTGATTTTGGCGACTAGGGTTTAACGGGTATTTTGAATGTACTTCTAACAGTCCATCACACAAGGTCACGCAGCGCTTCACCGGCAAACGCGCGCTCGGGGAAGGGAAGGAAATTTTAAGGAGCGTAAGGACATTACAATTCACGAAAGAGTTTTAAAGACTCTCTTCTAAATTATTTAATTTCTTTGTTTTATGCAAAAATAAAAAATAAAATAACGCAAAATAGGTAAGCCAAATGTAATGGCTCAATAGATAATAGAAGTCTGAACTTTTGTAGCTAATTTTGTATGTAATGGAGCGTACGGATTTTCTTTGAAATATGAAATGGTTCCAAAGTCTTCTCAGTTACACAAAATTCGTGAATTACTCATACCGGCACGTCAATCATTTCCCTTGAATAATAGAAAATGGGGCGTGAGGCGGTTAAGTCGAGAAGAGAAATCTAATTAGTGGGATTGTTTTGATAGGGCATTAGTGTTTACTGGACATATTTGGGAGTTCATAACCCCGAAAACAATTGCGGCATATGCTTTGCATACATTTATCGGGACTACATGAATGCCAAATTAAGCTTTTCGTCGCGCTAAACCACTAAGCAATTCGAAATCGATAGAAACTGCTATGTATGATACATTTATTTTAGCGGTTTGCTTGTTTGGAAGTTCACTTAAAATCTATTTCGATCTTTTTGCAAAGATTACTTTAAGTAATATGTAAAGTGTTTATTTTGTACCTGTTAATCCTTTTGGTATCGTAAGGAATTCACAAATCAGAAAGCTTCACCAAAGATGCCGGAAAGAGATTTGTGCACCTTAAACATGAACGAATAACAGAAAATTTTAAAATTAAAACTGAAAAACTTAAATCTACCAATAGCATTAGTTCGATAAGAGGTACTGATTCAAAATACTTATAAGAGCACACTTTTCCTTCAGTTTGAAACGTAATTAGTTTCCTGTATACTCCTTGTGTCTACTTGTGTTTGTCAGTCTCTGAACAGAACTTGGGCCTTAACTACATAGCAATTTCATCAAAATTAATTCCCTGATTGATCTGGCTGATCTCGCGGGACTTCAAATTTTAAATGGAATTTTATTCTTGAGGGTACATTATGTAAAGCCCCAACGACATTTTTTGCAATTTTCTCAAAAATGGCTCATAATTTATTTATCTTTTTCGCTAAAAAAGCGATGTACGCATATAAAAATGTCGCAGGTCCGTTTTTCATTAAACCTCCAAATTTTTGATAATTGTAAGGCAGGAAAATTCTTCGCCCTTTCCCACATTTTTGCAGATAAATAATTTTCTAAATGAAATGTGCTCTTCACAATCAGATATTTTAATGATATCATACACACGTTAAAAAATTATGAATCTGTCCGCGAAATTTTGAGTGAAATGAAGATAATTCTAAAAAACTACTTAAAGAAGATTCTCTTATTCTTCATTTTTTTAACTTTTGGCCCTATTAGGTTCTGTTTGCTCAACAATACTACTGATTCTGTTTTCATTACACTGAAACTTTAAACATTGCAAAAGTTAAATTCTTGTTCCTGAAAATTCTGAAATTCTCACTAGCATGTTTACATTTCGTCCTCGCTGCATTCAGAACTCATAATGGACTATATGTTCTCACAGTCAATAATTATTTTTTTAAATACTGAATCTTATTATTTTTCAAATTATGGAGGTGGTACAACACATTTTCAAACGCTATATTACGTGGTTTAAATCCTTTTTTGATGGAATGTGAACACTGAATTAATAAGTTAAAGAATATATGTTGCAAAGATTTACGTTGTATAAAGATATAAAGCTCAATCACTCTTAAAGAATCAAAGACAATTGGCATCGTCAATAAAATCAGAGAGACGCATCAAACCGTAAATTTCTTTCAAAGGCGAACAAATGGAATCCTAACAACGAGGCACGCATGATAGCCTTTCACTCGATAGAATGCAATGGAATGCCATTTCGAGAGTAACGAACACCATCACAAATAGAAAAGAATAGATTCACCGGGCTTGTATGTGCATTGGCTACCATACTAGAAGCAACTCGGCTGAAAAACATTTGAATGAAAATGTCTTCAAAGATCGAATATCTGAATAAAAATGTTTGAGGGTGACGATATTTCTCTTCTGTAACTTTCTGAACTCGTTGCTACTCCAATACTATTATCAAACAGTGCAACCTGTGGTTGCAACATGAGGTTCTTTAACAAAAAAAAATCAATATTTAGTAGGATCAGCTGAAAAATTTTAATGTTCAAGACAGATGAGCATAAATTCGATATATGTTAAGAAAATTATTTTTATTTGTAAAACGGAAAATTTTTAACATTTGACACAGTGTTCATTTATTTCACAAGGAAAATTCTCCTAAGAAATTGATTATGCTGGATAATTTGTCATTCGAATATTTGGGGACTTATTTCTCAAATTTGAGTGATTCGTTAAAAATGAAATATGACGAGTATTTTCAGAGAATTGATAATAAAAGAAATAGTAGTAAGAGTTATTTTGTAACAAAACGTTTTAATTCAAGAATATTAGATACAAAATTCTGAGGAGAAATTGGTGTAGAGAAAGAGGGAATATTCCTTGATTTCAAAGTATTATTTATCATTTATAGTACAGATCTGCCTTGTCCATGCGTACTCATATCGCATGGTTATTATCGCGCGTTCATTCTTAACTAGAAGCAAACGCAAAGTCCCAAAATGAAAAAAATGAAAATCAGTGTTTTCGTGTTGTGTTAGTTATTTTCGGATGCCTTTGCTCAGCTGCACGATAACTTAGCTACTGCACAATGTCATATAAGAGGGTTGGGGCAGAAGTCGAGGCAACTATTTCTTTGTAAAAGAAATGTTTTGGAATTGCACAATTTCATTCGTCGCGTCAAAGAAGTGCCTCAGTAGGTTATGTTCACGTCAACAAATGGCTGTGTAATTGTCTCTACTAGCGCAGATAACAAGGTGAAATCAGTTGTCCTACTACCGCCGAGATAAATGTAACACGTATCGAGCAGCATACTCCAAAACAGCCGTTCTCCATGGGAGAAATGCCCGAGAATGTAACAGGGAATTGGTAGAAACTCTTGGGAATAATATCCTTCCGCACCAATCGGTCGCGAGATGGGCAGGAGAGTTTTTGCGATAACGTGTAGCAACCACAAATTAGCGTTGCACTTGACGACCCGTGATTGTGCCAACCGATGTGACACAAGTGGTAATAGATTATCTGCCTAATCGAGTCTTTATAACGAGTATGCAATGCTTTTGCAATGTTGTGAGCTTATATGTTTTCATATGCTTTGGAATACGAAACCATGCCATTTCAATTACCTTAATAAATATGTGAAACACCATTTTGGTGTATCATCAAATGTTCATGCATTTAGTATATACCTTGTCCTTTCATGTTTATATGTCCCATTGTCACAATGTCGTATTGTCACAAAATCAAATAGTTGCCTTGACTTATGCTCAAACCCTCGTATTATATATAATATCTTATAAACGTTCTTCTTATGTTTCAGGTAAGCAGTTCCAATTGTCAAGACACAATAGGCAATTTTTCAGCATCAATTCTGGTAATGTAGTTCCATATCATTTTCAATTTTTAAATCTGTACTTGAATCTGTAGATTGGTTTGATTTTGTAAAGTCACTGACGAAGTGAATGACCTCGTTCATAAAACATTTCTTCCAATGAGGAGCGGGAGACGCAGGACGTTCTTCATTGCGTTAAGAGAACTGCGAGAGGTCTCTGTTCTGTGATCTTCAAGAACTACTGAACTGAAATATTTATTTATCTATCGAGTGGTACCATTAGCGGGGAGACTCCCCTTTTATAGTTGTTCCGAAACTGAGTTTTCGAATCAGGCTTCCTTGGAACCCTTCTCCGATGTGGATCTGGGGACCTTTATCGAGAAGGTGCATCTCGAGGACGGTCCACTGAATGTGCCTGGGATTTGACTTTCACTTTCTCCGCCAGATGTCGGGCTCAGTTATCTATATTCGAACTGGTTGGGAGAAAGTGAGATCGCGTTAGGGCGAGATGTCGGAGGGATTTAATTTGCCGGGTATCAACCAGGGTTCTTTTACATGCCACAATTGTCACATGGCATCCGCCCTTCAAAAATCCACTTACCTCGGTCGGCATCGAACTGGTGGTTTAGAGGTCAGTAAACGAACCCCTCACCCACAGAGGAGCGCTGAACTTAAACGATTAGGACCAGAATGCCCGCTGCAGTGGCCGCGTGTCACTCGCCTCCTTTCACTAGCCTACGAGTCGATACTACTAGCCCGAGTGCCTCCCCCCTCCCTTTCGCCCCTTGGGAAGAATCGAGAAGCAGCCTACCAAAGTGTTAAGTATGCTTTATTTCGCAGTATGGGTACTTAGCTAACACTGAAACGTGGCGGATAGCTCGCCTCTCAAGAATGAACCTCACATTCTTCTATTACGAGCTGGTTGGTTGTCAACAATGGCACTCAAAAACAAAACATTTAAAAGTTATCTTCGTTGTTTGGTGACGTGTTGACTGCACGTTACTTTAGTAGTTTTAGTTCTCTAATTTCGAAACTTCCGGGTTCTGCAATTCAAATTGGCTAGTGGAAAGTCCTCCTGCTACGATTTGACTATCATAAATGGAGACAATCAAAAGTTGGAAATCTGTTCAGAATCAGTGATAGTATTCGCTGTATGTCAGAAAAAAATATAATCATGAAAGTTTACGTAAGGATGAATGTCATTTTCTGTAATCTTGTAATTTTGGGTAGTATTTGAACATCATTGTTAATGTTAATTCGCTTTTGCGTCTTCAGGAGAGCATTGAAGATAGCTATGACACGAAGGACGATATGTCAGTGACAAACATGAGTTCAACCCGAGCCCCGAGTTTATAACATTTTTTTGTCGATAGTCTACGATGGAAATAAAGCTTCCCTTTTGCTGAGGGATAATTTTTACTGAACATTATATTACCTCATTACGTTGAAAGACATCGTAAATGTACTACTATGTATACATATTGGCTTGCATTCGCCTTTCAAAAGTAAGCATGTGATTTCGCGAATATCCTTCTAACAATAACAACACGATCTCCGCCACTCCAGCAGTCTCTCAGGTCAATCAACAAAAGTTCATCACGGGTATTCCCAAAAATTCAATGCAAATATGCATGAATGTGCGCAAATATGATGGTAACTCTCAGAGAGAACTTGGTGTCATCATGGAAACAGAAGAAATCGAATATTAGTGAGCAGTAAACCACGAATCCACCCTTGGAAACGTCTTTAGTGAAAAACGACAAAATTTCCTTAAATTACTTTATTAATTAAATCTATCAAATCAAGATCGATTATGTACCTCTAGATTGCAATGTTTTATGATTAGTTAGAATGACTAAAATTTAATAGATATGAGTGAATAATAGCAATTTAATTTCAATGAAGACTTTTTGCAGCCATTTGAAAAGAATGGTTTAAATATGTGGCTTAAAATTGTGGTTGATTATTCCTTTCATCCAATTCCAATTATGTGAGTCTCATTTTATCCTTCAATTAGGTGCTGATCTATTTTCCTCTAAATAATCTAGACGATTTAAAGCAAAACAAACAAACCTTGCAAAGAAATTGATTGAGGCCAATCACTATTGTTAGACTCAAAAGAATGGTACGTCACTTGCAGCGACTATTCTAAAATAAGATTTTTTACTTGTGTATTACGAAATTTGCACCTCACTCGACCGCATTAATTTTTTGAATTAAGTACTAACTGGACTATATTGAATATGCGTATGAACTCGAATACTTTACATTTCTCAAACCGTATTCTAGTTAGAAAAATATCCCCGGACCTGTTTTCAAGAGGAAAATATGTCTCAAGTGACCAAAGTTTAAAATGACTTGAGAGTTTTCATTAAATACTTAATTCTGCAAATTATCTGCCATTTTCGTGTTAAATACAAATGGCGATGAAAATATTTTCACTGAGTAATAGCGTACGTTTACAGCGTATGAAATGCTCTTAGGAGCATTATATGTACATACGACAGGCATAGTCTTCTTGGCTTGCTAATCAATGGACCACAGCCAATGATGCACTAATAGGATAGAAGCCTTCAAACACAACTCCGCCCTGTTCCGGTCAAACCCACAAACGGAAATGGCCACTGAAGTTCAACTCTCCTAAACAAACAGGAGTGATTCGAAAATGTCTCTTGTTGTCTGCTCCACTGTTCTCCGCCTCTGAATCCTCTCTCAAACACATTAGGTTATTAGTCCCTCTTACTCTTCCGCGTTGCCCGGATGTACACAAACTGCTTCAGGATCGGGTATTTCCACGATTGAAATCCTCGACAAAATGAGACAAATTACTCAAACGTCTTCTCTGCCCTTACAACTTCACTCGCCTCCTCTCGTTTCGCGTACAAACGTCGCCATTAACAACGCAAAGTAGTTCGCAAGTACTTCAAAGTCCTGTATTAAAGCTTCAAACTTTTCCGACGACTAAATCGGTCGGTTTAATTTCGGCTGCCGAGTTGAGGCAGAAGTATCAATTTTGCATTCCGAGCCGGAGACCCAAGAGAGAGCTGCTTGGCGAATTGAAGTTACCAACTAAGGGACTCTAGTCGTCACCGCTCAACTGCGGAGTTAAGGGATTGCGCCCCGGGCCCTGAGAGAACTGAACGAGGGCTGAAAATTACAATTGTCTTCTGCAAATTAATTTAAAATAATATTTCTAATTTTTTAGACATTCACTGGTCAAATCTGTTCTTTCAAGACATGCTTGGAGTGCTACAAGTTCAATTATGACTTCCTCGCACTTACTTCGTAAGAAGAGAAAGTAATGTAATCGTGCTCCAGAAAACGGCGAATTTTTGGTGGAAAAACTCTTACTGGCTCCTGGTAATGAAAAAGTGGATAAATCCTGTTGCTGCAAATAGTAAATTACTTCCTCTAGCACGTGTAGTAGCTAGAATCCATGTTTGGTGGGTCCTTCCGAAAAATGGATTGACAGCAAAACTTCTCTGTCTGTCTGACTGCTAACATTTGAATACTCTTAACATTCTGAAGGAGTAAGTAATGTACGAAATCTTCCTGTAATTAGTGTTGTCACAATATACAAAGTCTGGCTAACATTCCAACTATATGATTGAAAAAACGCATTGTATTACTGTACTGTTACTTTTAATTTGACCATCTCCTTACATAAGCATTATGTACTCTCATCTGAAATCAAAAGAGCCAGGTCCTAAAATCTGGAGTTTTTAAATGGGTCAATAATACAAATTATTTATGTCAACATTGTGCAAAAATTTCGGGTTTCTTTGTAGAAGACGTCAAAAATAATACTGATAGTTATCCTTTTGAAGACATCATCAGAAAATAATTATTCCTGCACAGTTTAGTTCTCTTAGGTGTGGTAGAAAAGCTGCTGAAATTGTTGGAATTGCGAGTTTCCACAAACGTACGTATCATAAAGAATTTCTATTAAAATCCTTTCCTTGAGAAAGATCGGAGCATAACTGTTTTATGTACTAGGCTCACCGTTGTTTTTCGCACAACTCTAATTCACTGTGCTCTCCTCTTTGGTGTGAAGAGAAAAATCACGAAGTATAACCAATATCTTCAAATTTTACTATTATTCAAACCATATAAAGTAACTACTTACATAGAAAAGTAATTCACGCCTTTCCCGAACGATTCGTACAGTAAGCCACACAAGTAACCATGAAAAATTGTTATTTATGTTAATATGATCATGGCGTTTAAATATTAAAAACTATGGTGAATAACACGCCTCTACACGAGGACACCTACAGGCGTTTTGGATACAGCAATATGGCGGATCGTTGCTTCAGGTGGCTTCAAGTTTGTGACGTCATGCCATCTTCCTACATTTCTAGCTTCTGCTAACCTTAATGTATCAAGTGATTGATATAGTTGAACGACAATAAAATGAAAGTCATTTAGTCTGAAAAATAGTCTATGACACTCGTGGTAAAACTGATTTTATTTTGCCCGTAGGATACTACTTCTCGGCCTATCGACCTCGTGTTGCAACAGCTCTTACTCCCAAAATGAAGTGCAACTTTTACCATTCGTATCATAAACACTATTTTGTGTTCTTGTCAAAAATACCTGGAACATTTTTTACATTACATTGACTAATTCCTCAATGTCTTTCAAAACTTTAAAATCAAAATTTAAATGAACGTGCTCGTGCGAACAGAATATTTTGTCAATTGTCTGATATTCTAAACAAGTCAATAGCACCAAGTAGGTTATTTGTTCGATGCATTTATATTCCAGAAAATATCGACAATCGAATGATAAAAAACATGTGTAAAACAATGTGCATGAATACTATAAAAATGTCTCCATAGTATGTAAAACTAATTTACCAAAGTACCTTGAACATTTTTTACATTTCATTGGAAAATTCATCAATCAATAATCATTTTCAAAGTATCAATAATATTGTCAAAGTATGTCACACATACGATGATAATTTGTAAGAGGCACATGTAATTTTATAAAAATTCTGTTTTTATATTTTCATATATTCACGCTCTTTCGATCAAAACGTGTGTTAAATTAATTTGCAAATAATATTGTAACTTTAATGTTACATACTATATAGCCCTTCTTGATAACTTCTTCCTTCTTAAGAACTCTTGTTGTCAATTGCTTTAGTCATAATCATCAGATTTGTAATTTTCCTGTGCTTTAAGGTTTAAAGAGAAAAGAGTTAACGTGCTGATGCTCTTTTATTTACTCTTTACTCGGGTAATTTTAACTCACTCAAAATTTATGCTGAAAACTATTTTAAATGTTCAAAAATATTCTTGTTTAAATGCAGTTTCACGTTTTCTTTCAATTTTTTATTCAATTATTTTCAACTGTCAATTCAACTGTCAAAACACATTCTTCACTAAACTTTGAATAATTGATTTTTCAGATTTTTCCCTTAATTACCGTAGTAATGATGTAAATATATAGTTTATTGGATATGTGTGAAATATATATTAACATCCCCTTTACAAAAGACGTACCAAATTGTATTCTTTAAAAATACATGGAATTTATCAATCTGGAATAAATTTTCAAAGCGAACAATGAGATGGAAAAAGCCCTGAAAAAATTAGACCCCTTTTGCTATCCAACTCATAGGAAGCTAGAACAGGGCTAGGAAATCCAATGTATATGTTTGATATATTTCTGATAGGTGGTACCTGGTACATCTGTGCAGTTGTGCGACGAGTCGGTAAAACATTTTCTCAACCCACTAGTTGAGGCAGTGGTAGCAAAAAAATGGGTAGGCAACTTTATATACTCGTGCGTCAAGAGCTTTGCTTTAACAGGCGCCAAACGAAAGTTTTGCTCACAGATATCCAGAAGTTGCTCTCGTAATCCCCAGTGCCTCTAAATCGCAAGTAATTCGAGGAATTCTCATTATCGCTTATTCTGCAATGAAACGTTATTTCATATTTACCCATACAGCTTGGCTTTAAATTTGTCCTGCTAATTTTACGAGTGATTTAGATAAATTCAAAAACAATTTGAATTACACTAGAAAAGCTGTGATCTGTTGCATTCGTGCCTCTTAAAAAACAAAACAAACAATCTCCTCGTAATATTAAGTGTTACTCAGAAAAAATACATTTTTAACACGGCGTGGGCAAAGTTCAATTTCTCGTGCTCGTTTACGCTATGGAGTGGAAAGTTAAGTAATGCTGCGCGAGAACACGACGAATTTTTGGCAGAAAATTTCTTATTACAGGGTTCTGGTAACGAAAAAGTGGATAAATCCAGTTTCTAAATTTAGAAAAAAATCCTCTAACACTTGGTGTAGCCAGAATTCATGTGCCCTAGATAACGAATAACCGAATGTCGACAAAACGTTTGTCTATCCGTCTGTCTGTAAACAATGGTGAAACAGCGGTTAAACCGTTCAGCGGATTTTCTCCAAAATTGATATTCCCCCAATCGATCTGAATGATGTCGCGGACCCTTCAACTTGAAACCGATGTTTCAATTTTGGAGAGTACTTTACATTAAGCCCCTCAGATATTTTCCAATTTAAAAAAAAAAGTCTAGATCGTTTTTTATTAAATTTTGTTGTTGGATAGTGTGAGGAACGTTCAAGAGAGTGGTGCAGGTCTCATATTCGTTGAAAACCTTGCATTTTCGAAAATTGCAAAAGTTCACTTTTTTTCAGCGTTTTCCTACAACTAATATATTAAAGATACAGATTTTTCCCTTAATTAAATACGTTCCTTAAATATAGATTTTGAAATACGGTCATGAACAATTTTTCAAAAATTTGAGTACTTTTCGCAAAATTTTGCATGCAAATACGGGCGAGAAAGTACGTATTGTTTTAGCGCCTTTAGTTTCACTGTAATAACACTACATTATGCGTGGAAAATGATTCGCGCACTTGCTATGTAATTTATTGTTCTTAAACGATCAGAATAGTCAGAAATTTTTATTTTCGAGGGACATTTGTAATTTCTACGACGTGTATTCAAATGTAGGCATTATTTTCTAGTTAATTAACCCTCCGGCGGGCGCGTAGCGGCACTCAGTGCCGCGTTCTTACATTTTTGTTGATTTCATGTACATAATTGACGTTGCACTATTGAGCTCATGGTTATTCTTCATTCATTATATTTTGAACCGGATGACACTGAAATCACGATTTTAGACACTGCCAATCGACCGTTATTGGTAGGTAATTCGAACACTGCAACGGTTGCGGCACTCCGTACCGCACGCGCTTTGTCATGTAAGAATAATATTTGCGTATTTTATCCATTAAAATTCTTACTGCTGTTTTGTTATTAAGCTTTATGATACAGACTTTGGTGTATTAACTACTAATTCAAATTTAAATCCGTTTTTTTTTCGAAGAAACGTTAGAAGGCACGTTTGCACCGTATTCATTCCCCGACGTATTCATTCCCACACGTACCAATACACGGAGGGAGGGAGTGATGGATCAGATTCTTATTAATATTGTTATTTCGTTTGATATGTAGTTAGTTATTATGAAATAAAATGTATAAAAACATAAATAAACAATATTTCCTTTACATTCAATAACAAAAGTAATAACTATTGACACGAAAATCGATGTTCGTAATGCGGTACGAAGCGCCCGCTGGTGCGAAATGATGGAACGCGCCCGCCGGAGGGTCAAAGGAAAATTCATTATGAGCATGCAAACTTGTTTTTTATTTTGATGAATTAACCTGAAGACTTGAATTGACCGTGAAGAAACGAGCTCTTAACAAAATCTTGTGATCGTCTCATCTCCAGTTATTTATAATTTATCTCATCAATTTCGTAGATGAAGTAGTTTTTATAAAGGTGGGCTATTAATTGGACGTAGAAAAGTGTAGGGTTTCCTTAGAAGAAAGGCAGGCTTTTTATAGTTGATTTATTACAATATCTTAAAAGAAAAAAGTTTAGTTACAAATATTGCAAGCGGAATTTATTCTTTTGTCACTCAACGTACAAGTTGACAAATGCATGGTTTAAAAATTGTACATACTAGAAACTATGAAAAAAGCAAATCCACCGGAAGGCCTCACACTAGCGATGATGATGTGTGGAATAAGTCACTCGTTCTAATTTATTGCTCGGTGTCCCTAAATCAACTGCGTATCTTGTTATGCGGATACAATTATCCTGTTATGTGATTACAACCTTATAAAATTAGATCTCATTGTAAATATCTTTCCGAAAGTCTCAAGCTACCTAAAGTTTTATTGATTTATTGATCATTATGCTGTGAAAATCCGTAACTTCACCACTATTGTTTCACGCAAATAGTAACTGTCGCTGATACAGAATGAGAACAGAAACAGAACATAGTTTAAATGTGTTCCGCGCTACAAATTATGCTTATGTAGAAACTTAGTGTAAAAATTGCACCTTTTAGAAATTATGTGGCATGAAATAAAAAGTTATGAAGAAATTTGTTGTTATTCTTTGGAGACATATTGACGTTCATAAGCGGTGTTAATTGTAATCTCTCTTCATGTCAAGGTTGCAGATAGAAATGTCAAAAAGTAGCTAAACGTACCTAATAACATTGTGATTGAGAATAGTAATAATTAGTGTAAATGTATGTCATGGGTCGTCTTTTTCTCGATGGACTTAAAATGTCCTCCAAAAATCCTTCATTTGGACTGCACTCATGAGATTAGCTGCATGAAGCTTCTACGACTCCCCAAGGATTTCCAGGGCAGCCAGCCAGCCGGCGAGCTCGTTCTTGACAGCCTGACAGCGCATCAGCAAAGGTTGACAGCCGCCCTCGCGGGAATTGACTTGTATACCAGGGCTGAACTCGGGTTGCCAACTAAAGAAAGGAAAATACCCGGCGAGCGTAATTAATTCCCCGGGCCGACCTCCGCGGGCTCCAACTTTCCCTCCGCGTTCCGGCATTAATGGGTAGGGCGTTCTCCGCGCCACTCCGCTCCACCCCTGCCCCACATTACTATTCATGCGCCCTCCGCAGCGCGCGCCTGCGAGCCCTGCGCCACGCCACACCACGCCGCGGCTCACCACACCACACCGCATGACCACACACCACACACACCACACCACACCACACCACACACCACACCACACCACACCACACCACGCACCACACCACACCACACAGCACACCACGAACCACACCACACACCACACCACACTACACCGGAACATACCACAGCACACCACACCACGCCAAGCCACACCACGCCACGCCAGGTCATGCCATACCGCCCCGCGAAATCACGCTACAAATTACTGTGCCCTGCTATGCCTCGCCATACCCCACTAAACCACGCCACACCATGCTTCGCTAGGCCACGCCACATGTCCCGTTAGGCCACGCCACACCATGCCCCGCCAGGCCACGCCATGTTCCGCTTTGCCACGCCAAGCCTGCTCCGTCACCTCATTCAAGCCACACTCTGCCACGCAGTAGGTTCGCCACCATCCATGAGGAAATATATTGGGTTGGCACGATAGCTCGTTCGTTACAATGCCTAGGCTCGGTTAGATTCCTGTGGCATGTGATATGCCAAACACATTATATTTCTGAGCTGTAAAACGTTGTTGTGCTGACGAAATTTCCAAAGTTGTGTGAATCAGAATTACCAACCGCGAGCCCCTCGTGTTAACCTCCAGCTACGTAAACGAACGAAAGTTCGTTCTTATGCGATAGTAGTGTCGTTTCGGTCTGCTTCAGAATTGTACTGACAAGTCATTTGCGCGGGGTCCTTAAATTAATTACAGACAGATACAAGAGTGTCAAAACAAGAGCCATGGAGAGCGAACAATCTTAATTTTCCCGCACAATTCATTTTGCACTTTAATTCTAACTCCAAATACGCTAAACCCCTATCTTCGCCCATTACTTAGAACTTTCCCCTAAGATCAATTCTATGTCTAGGAATTGCCCTGATCCATCCCAATTTCAACCTTCCTCAAAGGTCTAGAAAGTCACCTACAAAAGTGAGAATAATCGTAAGGCCAAGGCTTAGATCGTAGGAAGAATAGGAGAAATGAATATAATTTGTATATTGCAAGGGTTTTCTGCTAACACCAGCTACTTTTTGTACATTGAGAGAAATTTCGCGACCCATAAATTAGGCATAAACATACTTGTGGACCAAAGGGAATGGGACATTGTTGATGCCATTTCGCTTGTAGTCATAGCATATTTAAGAATTTAAATATCATGATTCTATGATCCTTTACTCTTTTACTTGTTTTAAACAGATATCTGTTACTATTTTTATATATTTGAAGGTATCAATGATAGTTTTTTTCAATATTTTTGTCGCAAGATACGAATACACTTATTAATGGAAAATAAGACAGTGAGACATATTTCAATTTAATGATTTCTGGTATTGTTTCAAATAACTATTTTATTGTTATCTCTACTATTTCAAACTCTTTCAACTTTTATAAATGGCTTCTTATATATTTCTCCTATATGCTGTCACTTTGACAGAGCTTTTGGATTTCCAACCTTGCATTTATCCCTTCTTATTCTTCTTCCTTTGGCAATTACGATACGTCCAAAATTTAACGAAAGGTAAAAATTCAACTTGATATGGCGGGTGAAATAAGTAAATAATTTTCACCGTAAAGAAGTAGTCTTAGAATCTTCCTGCATCTACAAAGTGCAACCCTCGGAGAGGAAACTGGAAGATGTAAAAAATAAGACTAAAGTATTAGAAAACTCTAGTTTAAATTGTAGTACTTGTGCTGTCCAATCCATAAGGAAAAAAAACGTAAGAAGAGGAGGGAAAACAGGAGGCGGAAGGAACCGAAACCTAAAAAATGAGCTCAATATTTCGAAGGGCCATTTCGCTGGCTGTGAGCGGCCTGGCTGCCGCCGCACGTTCGCAGCCACCGCAGCACGTGGACCGTTCGACGTCGCCTCCGGAGGTGAAGGAGTGGCTGCTGCGTGCTCTCGGGCTCGCTGCCCGCCGGACCACGCCCACGGCGGTTCCTCGCCAAGAACACGGCAGCATATCATCAGCATTGCCGACAGGGTCAGCAATGATTAAACGCTGGAGGTCATCTGTTAAAAGAGGTTTATTAAGTCGCAGCAAATTACGTGGAGGTGATGTTTTTATAGAATGTTTTATTTAACTTTCTCCCTACGGAGTTGGGACTTATGGGGTTATGTAATGCTGCGCGAAAAAAAAACTGCGACTTTTCGACAGAAAAACTCTTATTACAGGGCCCTGGGGACGAAAAAGGGGATAAATCCTGTTGCTAAAAAAAAAATCCTGTAACTCGTGGTGTAAGCCAGAATCCATGTTCTGTGAGTCCTTAATACAAAAATATATCGAATGACGGCGAAACGTCTGACCGGCCGCCTGTGAACAACACTAGCGGCTAAACCGTTCTACCGAATTTCTCCAAAATTGACCATGAAATGACATTCCCCAAACCCATCTGGCTGATATCGCAGTCCCTTGAATGTGAAACCCATATTTCAATTTTGGAGGGTACTTTACATAAAGCCGTTGGGACACTTTCTAAATTTTCAGAAAATGCCACCAAGGTATATTATTAAATTTTGTTGCTCAATAGTGTGAAGGAAGTTTAAGAAAATAGTGGAGGTTTCGTGCTCGTTGAAAACCCTGATTTTTCGAAAATTGCAAAAGTTCAACATTTTTTCGGCGTCTTCCTACAACTAAAATAATGATATAGATTTTTCCCTGAATAAAATATGTCGATTAAAGATATATTTTGAAATAAGTTCCTGTAAAATCTTTCGAAAATTTGAGTACGTTTCCCGTAATTTTGCGTGAAAGTATGGGCGAGAAAGTACGTGCTGTTTAAGCACCACTAATTATTTCATTGGACTGCTGTTAACATTCCCTTTTAATGTTCGGAATGTTTGAATGTTAGAGGTAAAGTACTCACATCTAGAGAGATAACAATTTAATTTGTTATTGAGGTATTGGCTGTTGCATTAAACAGCAATATATTTGTTTTATTTTCCATGATCATTGTTTCCTTGCGAAGAAAATTTGTCTCCACTTAAATATTGTTTAGTTTTTTTGTACAGAATCTGCGATTAAAGTCTCACAAGGTTCCCAGGTTGAATGAAATCTGCCTTTGCAGAAGTAAGCGCGTTAAGGAACTTTTCGCATTACTCATTGCAGATATGTAATATTAAGCATCAATGATATTACACCACTTATTTCTAATTTGTTATTGAAAAGTTTCAAATTCGTAGGCATTTGTACCTAATCAATTATTTTAAAGTTACTTTATTTCCTAAAATTAGTATTTTTGAAAATCAAACAAATAAATAATTGCTTTTATTTGCAAAATAAAAAATATTTAAATATTTGACACAATTCTCCAAATTCAATATAAACAACAGATCTCAACAGTTTTCTAATTGTCTTCATGAAATATTAATGAAGTAACCAAATTCAATAAAATTATTTGTCTGAGTCGAAATGTTCGGTTGTCCTAAATAAAGAAATGTGGTACCAATGCCAACGTTAATTTTCATGTGTACGTGTCTGGGACAATTATTTTTATCTTGTACTGTATTTAGATTACTGTAATGAAAGTTGCAAAGGTTGATTTTATTTTAAACCATCTAAATTGGGCGGAGCAATATATTACACAAAACACGTGCTATGACCAAGAATTACACGTCTTTACAGATAACACAAATTAATGAGAAGATTCCCCAAGATTAAATTACCAGTCTCAGCCCTTGTTAATGAAAGAACTGCAGTGTCTACAGGTATCGCGTGCTCAAGCCGCATCAGTGGAACGTGTTTACCTAAGAAGATACGTAGTATAAAGATAACGAAGTGCATGTTTTTCCTGTTAGTAATGACGATGAAACTATCGAAGAAACACGCACCTCTGCGTTGCATATCTTGAATTAAGTGTGAATGGAACGGTTCATGACATGTTAAAAGTATCATATATACTGGAAGCACATTTTCTGACGCTATCAAGCAAAATTCAAATGAGCAGTAAAATTCCAAATCATCAAAATGACACGTTGAATATCGTCTGAAGTTGATTATCGCTACACTTCTGATTTGAATGCAAAAGCCTGTTTCTTTGGGTTTATTTTCTGTCGAAGAATTTCTGGATCGTCCCCATTACTGTACTAATTATTACTGGCTGCTGTGCCTTACGATTTTTCACCATCAAAAGTGTGCGTCTCACTTTTTAATGAAAACTAACAAGAAGTCATTCATGCAAAACGCTTTTGAGGCGTTCGGTATCCGAAATGTCAGAGAGCCCACTAGCAAGCGGAACGGCTCGTTATTCTCCTCTACAATTTGCGCGAATGTTTGGCAATGAAAAGAGCTTTATTGCCAACTGTCAGTGAAAAAATGTTTTCATATTTCTTTGGTGGCAAAATTAAATTCTGTATTAATAATAATAATAATAATAATAATGATAATAACAACAATAATGATGATAATAATATTAATAATAATTAATTGTCACATAACTCTTATCTACATTCATAGAGAAACATCATCTCTGCTTCACCTCAACCTTTGGTTGCGTGAAGCTTGCTAGTTGCCATTAATCTGGAAGAGAGAGGGTTAGGCAGAGTACATTAATGATCAGTATATTGCGGAAATCTGTAGCAGGCGGCGGCGGCGGCGGCGGCGGCGACCAGAACAACTTAATTTGGCGGCGGCGCGCCGGGGCGCTATCTGATGTCCGCAGCCGTGGTGGATCGCACCCTCAAGCGGCGGCGATCGCGCGCCCGCCTTTGTCCGCCGCCCGATAACCACGCGGCGCCTGAGCGACGATGACGTAAACGTTTATGGAAACTGCGCCAGGTCAGCGCCCTGCGGGGGCGGCGGCGCCGTCCCTCAGCCCCGACGCGATGCGACGCCACCGCAGCGCCCTAACGCTCCGCGGCCGGACCATGGAGGTGGCAGGGCAGCTTCTAGGATAGGGGGAAGTCTTCCTTCTTTATTTTCTTCTCCTTTCTTTCACCTTATTTATTTTCGCCTTGTTCTTTATTTTCTTCTCCATTCTTTTACCTTATTTATTTTCGTCTTCTTTATTTTCGTCTTATTCATTATTTCCGCCTTCTTTATTTCCACTTTCTCTCTCTCTCTCTATTTTTTTTTTTATTTAAGGTCGTATCAACTACTAGGTCCTTAGCGACCAATGTTGGATGTAACGTTATGGATGGTAGGAGGATGAAACGATATGGTGATGATAGGGGGTGAAAGGTCGAACACATACAACCATGCCCGAGGCGGGACTCGAACCCGCGACCTCTCGGTCCGAGGTCACTACGGCACTACTGCTTTAGCAATCTCAGCCAGAGGGCCGACCTCTTTCTGTTTATTTTTGTCTTCGTCTTTATTTCCACAACTATTCTTCTTTATTTTCGCCCTTCTTCATCTTCTTTATTTTCATCTTCCGTCCGACCGTCCGTCTGTCTGTCCGTCCTGTCTGTCTGTCTGTATGTATGTTTGTCTGTCTTCAGGAGGAGGTTCATAATGCAACAAGTGCTCTTACAGAATTCATAACAACACTAGATGCAATATACCGTGAGTATAACACTTCTTCTTGGGCAAAGAAAACCGTTGATTTTAGGAGAAACGTAATTATTATTAAATTCATTTCATACAAATTACACATTATAAATAATGAACGTTACATTTGTGCAATACTTCTCAAACGTAATCACTTATTATAAATATTAACTCTAACACTTGAACACTATTTGACATTGACACCAGTGGAAGTCAAATCAGAAGTTTTGTTCTAATTTCAATATTTTCTTTCAATTTTGACCTTGAACGTATCATGAAATAAATAGCCCTTGTGAGTTTGAAGTGCAGTTTAGCCCAGTTTCCAAAATATTTCAGGACTTTTATAGGTTAATCTTTTTGATTTTCTTGTCGTTGCACCAATCCACAAATTTTGTGTGCGTTCCTAGGTATCCTTTCAATTTTTTCGGTAAAAGTGATGATATGTTTCCCGTTGACTCCTCTAGGTCGTGTCGTATTCATACAATTTAAAATTAAAATCTAGAAAGCATCATTCACTTTCACCCAACATGAAACGTTAGTAACAATGAAAACAAATGAAAACTTTCGCAATCGCATTGCATGAAACAATAACAATGCGCGCATCGCAATATGTTTTCGATCTATTAACCAGTGCTGATTTCTAGGTTAATATAAAATAAAATAGACTTATAATACTCGTAGATATGAATATTTGAATGATTGAATGATATACGTTTGGTATAACATCATTTTGTGACTCGTATCACTTTTGCGCCATTCGGCTAACGTCTCATGTTGCAAAAGTGACACCTGTTTCATTATGATGTTCACATCGAACTAATATCATTATAATTTCTATAAAGTCATATTAGAGTTGAAACATTAGGAAACCGAAAAAATTGAGTATTTTTTTAAAAAAAATGTACTTTGGACGGAGATAGATGGCATCTGACTTCTGACAAGAGGATAGGACAAGATCGAAAAACTAGCCTAGCGCAGACCAACGATATTTGAATACTAACTAGTACGATAAAGTCCTGGGCCATTCGTAGCACCACAAGTCATCGTAGCATCAACGTCTATTTAATCAATTTCTATAAATTCTATTTGATACTTCATTTTAGTTTTAAAAAAACCTATTTTAAACCTTCACTGCATATTAATTCATATACATCGTTTCATTTTATATTTGCCTTATTTTAAATAAGCAAATATAAATGCTTTCATTAAACTGCGAATCATGTGAAAAAAAAACTACGAAACTGATTTTATAAAACTGCGAATCTTGTGAAGGAACTATAACGGAGGAAAAAGGAAATATGTAAATTGTCACAGAAAATGAAACGAAGAAATGAGTTATTGACATACGTCGATAATGATTCGATGACTCCTACAAAACATAAGGTTTTATTATTAATGCTTCGCTCCCAAGGTTTATACTCCAGAAAAATATACCGTTGGGTTATTCAGAACTGAAATGCCTTCAAAAGTAGTCCAGAAGTGTGGAGCTGAAGGAATGGAAAGCGATATAAACACCAAAAGACAAAACTGTGCTGTGTCAATAAATTAGAAGCTAAACGGAAAGCGTTCATCAAGGAAGCATTACAACATTCATTTCCGCTCATAATCCGAAAATAGTTTTATGAATGAACCCGTCCTGTTTGCAGTTTATTGACTTTGATCCCTCCAGTGGAGGTCACTGAATTTTCACCTTCTGAGTAGCAGTTTACATAAGCTTCCGCTGGGCGTTGCTAACGTCGAGTGCGAGTGGTTTATTTTTGATCTTCAGAGTGCTTTGTCTTAAGAGATTTCAGGCCTAATTTGCCTCACAGGTCCCTTTTATTCCCAATCTGTTAGACTCTATTCTCAGTTCTTTTACATATCTGATATATACATAGCCTGAATTAACTTTGCGGATAATTCCTTTTCAAAAATAAAATTTCAACTTTCTCGAAATACTTCATTGATTGGAAATAAATTAATTTTAATTAACATCAAATTATACCAATATTTTTTATAAAAGCTCGGATAATGTATTCGTTCGCATGACGTTTCACGTCATACTTTTCGTTTCGCCATTCAGATAATACACGTTTATCTACTAAAGGAAATTTAACACTTTTATTCATGTTAAATTTCGGAAACAGAGTATTTAGACGGATAAGTCGGTAATACTCCTAAGCAGAATGAAGTAAAAATTGAGCGGAATGAAGTAAAGCATTTTAAACTAATGGGAATGCACATCATACCGAAACTTTCCCTCCTCTTAGAGATATTACTGTACAATTACTCAGATTTGAAAAAGTGCATGAAATTATTTAAAGATCTACAATTGAATGAAATTATGCAGAAAAATCCCAGCCATCAACATTAGTTTGGTTAAAAAATGGTTCGGAAAGTTGGGACACAACTTCAAATCTCGAGCAGCACGGATACACACCGAAATGAGAAATGTATTGGAAGTATATTTTTGCCGATCCGGGTAGCCGAGATTGCTAAGGTAGTGGTGGCGTGGCGATCTGGGACCGCTAGATCGAAGGGTCGTAGGTTCGAATCCGGCCTGGGGCGTGGTTGTGTCTGTTGTCTCCGTGTAATGTGCGTGTGCGTCCCCTGTCGTTGGCGTCAGAAAGGGCTTCCGTAAAAGCATCGCTGTATCAAGATAGAAACCGTAAATCATTGTCAAATCAACACAAAAATGGAGTGTGGCGGAAGGAACTCAATAAAAACTGAGCCGTTCCGATTAGAGCCGACTCCGTAGAAACGGGAAATAAAGGCCAGGATAAAAAAAATGAATATATATTTATACTAGATTCACATTATTTTTTCGTAATTTATTAAAATATCTATCATCGGTAAATGTCTGTAATTCATGATCTAATAGGGACACTAATACTTGTTTAACTTCTCTGCTTTCAACGATCAGTTCATTCAATCATCGCCTGGATGCATTGTGAAAATGAAATAGTTCTCAGCTATTTCTTAATTTTTTGTTTACTCACCTAATCTCTTAATTTTGTGGATTGGTTGCATTATCCATAACGCCACTCAATTGAGGGATAAATTTCATTGAGAAAGAATTCTCTGGCTTTAATATTGCAGTTTAGGGACAGATTCGAATATAAATTTTAACTAGCTGAACCCTTGGGATCACTGAAAACCCATCTAGTGCTCACTACCTTTTATTTAAATCATTAAATTTTGTCGAGTACGGCGTTCAAACTTCTTTCTAAACGAAGACCCTTAGTGTTTTAAATATAAAGATTTTTGCCATTTTTAAATTGTCATATATTTCATTGAAAAATCAGAGCTATATCATATACCTACTAAGAAATGCATGCCCTTCTACTTGAGAAAAACTTGTAAACAAACAATGTTCAGACATTTTCCAAAAAATTTTGAAAATTTCACAGGGGTTTCGTATTGTGAAGTACCCGTCAAAATTAAAATATATTCACAATCTCTGAAACAGCAGAAGTACATCTTACGCCTGACATATTTACAAATTCCCAACTCAAAGGCGTGTGAACTAACAGAGTTATGCATGATACATACTTGTATCCATCCGAACAGAAATCTTGATTTTCGGATAGAACATTACGTGTAAGTCTTCCCCGCCTAGCTGCCTGTCACCTGTATCTCTAACCAACTTCAGAGCACCGCTAATAGATCTTAATTCTGAAGTGTGTGCAAAGATACAGCTCAAAAGAAATTTACCGGGGGCAACCGGTGCATTTGAAATTCATTTATTTTCAAGAAA
The DNA here is from genome assembly GCA_031308135.1 of Acheta domesticus. NCBI lineage: Eukaryota > Metazoa > Arthropoda > Insecta > Orthoptera > Gryllidae > Acheta > Acheta domesticus. The sequence continues at coordinate 76,807,913 of JAHLJT010009419.1, read as the reverse complement.
TAAGGCTAGAGAGCATGTTTCATTATTTCTTAATTGTCTATGGTCGTACAGGCAGTTGTATCCAAGTTTCATGATCGTTTAAATTAGTATACAGAGAATTTTGAGCTTTGGTAAAAAAGTTTCATTTTGTAAACAAATAAATCGGAGAATCTGTTCAATTATGGAATTAAGGTGCCATCGGAAATATCTGTAAAAAATTCCAGATTTGTAATCGGCTAGCGGATAGTTTATTTTGTTTTGCAAGAGTTCACCTACCCTCGTAAAGTTACGAAGAAAAGCATTTTGACAGGAAAAACGCCCTTTCAATTTAGTGCTTAGTAGATAACAGCATGGTACTTTTTTTTTACCAAAAATAAAAATTACATTTGCAATTTTATCTGTTAACTCCTCCGAAAGCCAACGTCAAATAGCCAGAATAGTTTTTATAGGTGATATTGCAACGCTCCAGGAGCTCCAACGCCGAGTTGGAAAATATCCGCCTTAACTCACATCCCAGCTCTCGCCTTCTCCAACAAAAGCAGGGGCCTGGGCGGGCCTCTTATCTAATCGCGCCCTGTTTGTGCCCTCCCCCCGCCACGCTCTGCACACCGTCATCTGTTGTTTGTTGCTTCCTTCCACCATTATTCTGGCGTTTGTATATTTACACCTCACCACCCCCACTCTCAGCCCCGCCCCGCCCCGCCTCGCCCTGTCTTCCCTGCACCGTCCCCGTCCCTCTCTGTCCGCTCCGTCCCGTCCCTTCCCGTCCCGATCAGACCCGACCCGATACGTCGCGTCACGTTCACACCCATCCCGTCCCATTCTGCCCCAGTCCCGATCCATCCCGTTCCGTCCCGTCCCGTTCCGTCCCGCCCCGCCCCACCCCGCCCCGACCCGCTCCATCTCGTCTCGTCCCGCCCCGTTCCGCACTCAGCCCCGCCCCCTGCCCCACTACGTTCGCCTCCCTCACCACCCCGCCCCGTCCCGTTCCTCCCCGTCTCTTCCCGTCCCGTCCCGCACCCCACCCCACCCCGCACTGTCCGCGCCCCGCCCGCGCCCCGCCCGCGCCCCGCACCGCGCCCCGCCCCGCGCCCCGGCCCCGCGCCCGCCCGCGCCCCGCCCGCGCGTAATATCACGGCTTGCTTGCACCTGCGGCCGTCGCCGACGTGGCGGAAAGCCGCTCCTACAAATGAGGTTAATGCCGCTCTCGACTCCGGGGATGCAGACTCAACGAATGGAATAATGCGCCAAGTGAGGAAAGGCGAGCTGCCTGCTCTTAAGGCTTTGACCGCGAAATTCGTTTGCGGGAATGCAATGAATAGGAGACGGATCGCGGTGTCGTACTTACTAAGGCGAGCTGGTGCGAAATTTCAGGAGGCATACTAGTGAATGGTGCCCACAACCGTTAGCAAATGAAAAGTGTAATTTGGTGGATTATTTTCAGATGTTTAAAATATTTTCATTTATTTCCTTTTTTAATGAAATTTTCTCTGAGGTAGTAACTATACATGTCACATTAAGGTCGTGTATTTTTTCGAAAATTTAGGTCGTTTTCAGGCAATGTATGCAATATATGCAATTTTAGAAAATTACAAAAACCAAATTTTCTCAAAAACGACTCCAAATTTTTTCTTCCGACTTTTCGAACGCATAGTGCAAATTGTACTCTTTAATGTGACGTAAAGTTCATTTTGGGGTATTATTTCATTATTTCAAAAATTACACAAATGTAATTTTTGAAAGATCACACCGTTAACATTCGCATTTTCAGTAATTTGTAAACACTATTGTATTTGTGAGCTGATGTAATTCAAATGACTTCTAATGAAGTTTTTCGAAAACTCAAAAACTGTCTGTGAAAATGAGTTTAAAATTTCGCATTTACAGTAGCCACTTTCTAAAAAACGGCTCCAAATTTTTCAAAGAGATTACCATTTAGGAGAAACGTTTTACAGTTCTTTAATATTCTTCAAATAATATTCTTTTCTACTATTAGGAAACTGAAAAATTAAATAAAATATCAAAAATGTACTTTGGGAACGATAGGTGGCATCTGGCAAGAGAATGTGGTAAGTTCGAATAGCTAGCCGAGACCAAAGGAAATAGAAAATTGAAAACGGGAAAGTCTGTGCCATTCTGTGACTGCACTAGTTTAAGTTCAACATGGATTAAAATTAAATTCCATTTCCGCAAATGGTCGGTCGAATAATTGAAAAAATATTTTCTAAATTGTAATTTCTCCTATTAACTCCGCAGTAATACAAGTTACAAGGATATCCTCCGTGGGGTAGTAACTTCGTAGAATACCTGCCAGTGAAAGAAGTTTCCTCTAGTACCTCCTTAATCCCTTGGACTACAAACCGAGTGAACTGCTCTTTGGTGAGGGGCTTGAAATGAATAGTAAAGGCCCAAAGCACATGCACTGATCGCCGCGCGCTCCTCGCTTTGGAAAATGAAGCCGAGGCAGTAGAGGAAGGTCGTGAGGAGCAATTTGCAACGTATTGATACGCGTAGGGCTGCCCGGAACGGCGCCGCCTTAGATTCTTGGGAGGGATAACGCCGCGTTAGCCGGCTAATGGGAAACGAACTTCGGGGCCTCGTTGAGCGTCGCCGGGACGGTCGTCCAGGGGCCTCCGCTGCCCTTCTGGCTCAGTAAGCGTTTAGAGCGAATTGGGAGGGCCCGCCCTCGTCCTCTGCTATCGCGCCCTTTCATCATTCCCACTCCTCAGTCTTTCTACCTCTCTTTCTTCTCTTTCTCTCTCTTTCTCTTCTCTCTCTCTCTCTCACTCTCTCTCTTTCTCTCACTCTCTCTCTTTCTCTCACTCTCTCTCTTTCTCTCACTCTCTCTCTTCTCTCTCTCTCTTTCTCTCTCTTTCTCTCACTCTCTCGCCTCTACTTCTCTCCTCTCTCCCTTTCTCTCTCTCTCTGCCTTCTCACTCTGCCTTCTCTCTCTGCCTCTCTCTCTGTCTCCTCTGTCTCCTTGTCTCCCTGTCTCCTGCCTCCCGTTTTGCCTGTCTCCCTCTCCATCCCCCCTCCGCCTCTTTTTCCACGGTCATTGTCGCTATCAAGGCATTTTGAAGCCTTTCTCTTCCACTTTCCAAGAGTTTTTCTTTGCATGTCGAGACGTGCTTTTCTTTACCCAGACAAGTTGCTGTTTAATATTCAGCGCAAAGCGCGTGCGGATTTGTCCCAACAAGCTTTTCCACTACGCTGAGATCCACCTAAAAATTCGATTTCACACGTTTTTCTTTCTCTATTAGGCATTTCTCAGGAGCTTTGTAGTAGTTATTGTTGTAGTGTTCGTTGTTTTGGTGGTGGCTTTTTTTTAATATTTCTATTACTATTATTGTTGTTACTTATTACATCTCGCCTTCAACGTCCCATACCCATGCTCCATGGCTTTCAAAGATACTTTGCCCCTCCGTATTTTCATTAACACACACTTCTTAACCCCACCTTCTTATTCCCCTTAACTTCAACCTTCTATTCCCCTTTGCAATTGTTCCTCGTTTTTTTTTTTCTTCAAACATCCTCATTCGTTCCGTCTCTTTTTCTTTTTAATTGTTTTTCCGAATCCTCCACGTTTCTCGCAACCTCAAATCCTTCGTTGTGCGCGTCTCCACCGCCAGGTCGCGTCCTTGCTGTTCCTCCCCTGGCGCCGCCCTCGCCGCCCGCGGGCGAGTACTGGGCGGCCGCGCGCAGCCGTAAAGGCAATGGGCGGCGCGTGCCTCCCGGGCGCGCGCGAGCACGCAGCGCCCTTCCCCCTACCCCACCCACCCCAAAAACTCCTCACTCGAGTACGCAGTGGGCCAAAAATCGAAGACGCGTATCCAAATTGTTTTGCAGATGAAGTGTTGTTATAAAAATAACTCAAATTTATGTTGTACTAGGAAAACCCGGCAGACGTTGTTCTGCCCTTCATCTCCCTCTTTCCCCTCCCATCACCCTTTCTCATTGTCTCTCTCTCTCCTTCCCTCACCCTGTCCCTGTCAGTCTGCCTCTGTCTCTGCCGCTCTGACTCTCTCATTCACATTTACTTGCAGATTCTGCGCGTCTCTGAGTAGGAGAGGTATTATCGGGAAGCGCTGGACCAGCAAAAATATAATAGAATGTTTAAGATGAGCTCTTCCTGTGAAATACGGAGTAAAAAACGTTTCTGGCCTCAAAACTTTAGTTTTTAAGGCCCTAGAACGTATCGTTTAGGAGTTATTTGACGATATAGAGTCAAAATTCTGCCAATTGTGTCGCGGGTTGCATTTAACGTAAATATTTAGTTCTGTTCTACAGCGCCTTGCAGTGGAGTTACAACACAGAATTAATAGCACATAAACCTTGTAGGTGAAAAAACATGTATAAGTGCCAAATTTCATGGTGATCGGTCGTACGGTGTCGCAGTTTAGTTATTGTATATAGATGTTGTATTTAACCATAATTATTCAGTAGGTAATCTCCCCTCCCCTTCAATTTGCAACGTGTTCCAAACATTGAAAAGAGCATCAAAGTCGCACGGACTGAGATCAGGGAGTACGGAGGGTTCCAAGATCCCCACCGCCGCACAAGGTTCTGGACAAAGGCTGGCAGAGTGGCTTGTTGCATTATCATGGATAAGTATTACATTGTTGAGAAGCCCTGGAGCTTTCCTCCGCAGTATACGACATAGATTAAGCAACAGGAATGATCTGTAATTTGTGGTATTGACAGTTTGACCCTCACGAACAGGATTACAATGAGAATACCTTGGCTGTCATAAGCCAAATAAGAATGACCTTTGTGGGTGATGGAAACTGTCGAAACTGTGAACCACGATGACACCATTCATTTCATATCCTCTTTAATTCTGGTTCATACGCCCGTGCCGACGTTTCATCAATTGCATAATGCGATTCAATATCTCGTTTCCTTCATGTTGAATCAGATTGATACGACATGTCTCGTATCGAGTCCACTTTTACACATCGGTTAAAGCAAGCGGCACCTACTTTGCACATACCTTGCGCATCTCCAAGTCATTCCGTAAAATGCGAATCACTGTCCATGCAGACATACCAGTACATGCGGTTAATTCCGCCATGTTTGAAGGCCTCCGCCCAACGTGCAACGGTTCGATAGGGCAACATCCTGTCACCCAATGCTTCTCGTTGCTCGGCATGACACTTACTTGCGAGCATTTCTGCCATGCAGAATTCAATTTTTACGTATGCTCGCTGTTCATATTACTGACAATCTCCGAACATAGTCCTAGGTTAATAATGTTTGCATGTGTTGTCTACTAGACTCCAATTCTCTCAGAGATCCTGTGGTGGTCGCATCCCGTACTGTGTACTTGTTTTCAAATGTACATAGTGCAATGACCGCGTATGCGGTTATTCGGAATATATACGCCAAGCCTTCTGAAATGACCCTTGAAGCTTTTTTCCACTAAAATAAAACATCCCTACAAAATGCGTTCATATGTCTCAGATTCAGCCTAAAACGTAAATCATTCATAAAGGTTTCACTTTCACTCGTCCCGAACTTCCAAATACGTGATAATCATATTATTGTACTTCAGTGAAGCCAATAACTACTTCATGTAGAACATGAGTGTACATTCATACCTTTTAAACATCCATCTGCAAAATGTCCTTTCCAAACATTTCATATACGCATAAGTAACTTCTCTCTGTACACTTAATACATTCTCCCAAGAACGCAATTAAATCAATATCCTAGTAATTTTTATTAATGTAGTGAGAAAAAAGTCAATCATCTTAAATAAAAAACATTTGGGGTGTGGCATTGACGGTAAAAATCAAAAAAACAAGTCCCTCACATACCTTTTTTAGTACGCCAATTCTAATTTTGTGCAATGACAGAAACTCACTCGTCGACCTTCTTTTGGTGGCGCACAGCTAAACAAAATTGACCATTTGACGCACTCATCAATTTGTATGTAATGCTTCCCGAAAAAAAGTCCAGAAAAGTAATTATTTTGTAACTTAATAAAGTTTATAGTTGTATAATAGCCCTATAGCACTTCTGACCTTTCAAAGCAAGCCAGAAGTTAAGTTTATCGTATACGTTTCATCGAAATTGGTCCTTTATATTCAGAGATTATCGTGCTGTAACGCAACGTTGTGTGTCCTTTTATAAATTAGTACCGTGAAGTACTTGTAAACAATTGCACATTATAACACTTACTATTTTTCATATTTTTTCTTCTCACATTCTTCTAAAGGAAGGTTTGAATATATCTTCTAAAGCCACGCTGAGACCTTTGAAATTTAAATATAATTTAAGTGTTTTAATGACATTCATTATGCATTTTAGTGTCCTAGAAAAATATTTGTTCACGAAATGATTCCATAATATTTTTTAGACAAATAACCGTCGAGATCGTAGAGCATTTCGGCTTGAAAAAGTGTTTTTTTTAATTTACGTAATATAATTAATCTAAAATAACCTGTAATAATATAGAATATACATGTTTTGTTCACCAATTTGAATTTACATTACATCTAGAATAATGTTTCTGAAATAATTTCATTATACTTTATATATCTTCCTCACTCAAATGTAAGAAAAAAAAGATGTATTGCCCAAGTAACTTTTTTTCAGAAATAATAATAGCCGGAATTACCAACATTTAACAGAATATAATATTTATTTATATACAGTAAATTGCTGATAACTTTTCGATTCTTATTGAGAGTCTTATTTATCATGTAATAAAGATGTAGGGTGATTGAAGTAAAAATTATCAAAACAGTTTCACATCATTAGAACGTAGACGATCACGATTTTTGACCAAATTGAACCAAAACTTTATTCTTGTGCGGTGTAACTGATATGAAAATGTTTATTTCAATCAGCCTTTATGTTTATGATACGAATAAGAAATGACACCAACAGCGACCGAATATCAATAATTTCTACTGTACATAAATTTAAGAAAATGTTTTGTCAGTAATAGTTTTTTTCAACTTGCACAAAATTATGCTCATATTTTAAATATTTAATATTTGCATTCGGTTACGGTAGCAACTATATATTTCATTAAAACCAACTATTTCGAATTTGGTTCCGGACTCATTATTGAAGAGTTTGTAATGGCTTCAGCGGTACCTAAACAAGTCTCGGCTTGATGCTCTGATTCTCGGAAGCAAGTTTACACTTTTTCTTGTTTCTTTCTTTCATTTTTTTTTCTTTTAATCTGCAAGGTTTTTTGACCACTTCCCTTCTCGGTGCGGGCGGGCCGGCAGTGTCTCCTCGCCCCCGTCCCACCCCCACCCCCACCCCCCGCCCCGCCCCGCTCGCACCAGACGCCGCGTGCAAATGGAAGCAGCGCAGAGGGAGGAAATTTTCTTGGGCGCGCCAGGAATACGTAAACGCGGCGCTGCGGAACAACGTTATCCTCAATCCTTTATCTATTACACGTACGAATCCTCCCTCGGTCTAAAACAATACGAAGTATAAGGCGCCCCAACGGAGAGTCGAGGCAACTCCTCCACGGCAGTCTGAAAGAATTCTGTTCAAAGCTGAAAACTAAAAATCAATTTTTTCCAAGTGAATTGAATTTAGTGGCCATCGGATGTTTAGACGTGCAACAGTCATTTCGTACATCTATGAATCTAAAAATGTGGGTTTACGAATTGGTAATCTTGATGCGAATTATTTGCAATCATACGAACTCACTTTTTATCTGCCTGTTGCGCAAATAAATTCTTAATAAAAAGCCTTCAAGAAAGCACTATTGATTCATGTACATGGACACAGTTTGGTTATGAACCAACCTTGATAAAAATTAATTATGTTGAGATCCAAATATATTTAGATGGTCTTTTTCTCGTTAAATGAAGGCCATCTCAAAAACTTGAGATTTTTTTAGAAAATAAGAAATTTTACTTGTCACTTAACCACCGGTCAATGTAAATGATATCAACATATCATCTGAAAACAAGCAAATGAGTAGAAAAGTAATGCTCTAGTATTAAATCCTAAGTACGAGCTCTCATACAAAATGAAAAATTATTACTCGATGAATTGCAGTTATGAAATATCGTCATTGTGCAATATTAATTAATTTTGCTGCGTTAATATACCTTTTGTAATTATCGATTCATTAAAAAATATTATTTTGTGCAACACATTCAACGGTCAAAGAGAATTCAAATTAATATGCCGTTCAATGGAAAACATTTCAATGATTTTAGTTTTATATGTTGTAATTTAATATTTTCAATTTTAACGACATACTTTCATTTTTTTCTGACTCTCTAGTGTTTCTCTTCAAAACTACATGATAATTTCTAATATTCAGCAGAAACACCACAGAAAAAGTAATTAAACTCCAGTCAGTAATTTCTATCCTATCCCAGAAACTTGCGTGCATATTAAGGAAAACATATATATAGAAAAGAGATACATCTATTACAACTTCCGCCAACGACATTGATAACCGAAGATTTACATATAACAGGTGTCCCCACCAACTATAGGCCACCCCTATTCAACTTTTAAACGGTTCACGATATTGAAATGCAATTTTCGCTTAATGATGCGGAATCATGGGGCAAGTAACATGCCGTAGAGAAATTGCCTATAATATTTTTAGTTTTCTAGAAATTTATTATCTTTGAGTTTTTTAATGAATCTGTGTTTTTTTCAACAGCAATGGAGAGATCATGAAAAAGGAATAAAATGATATATCATATGTTAGTATTTTGGAAGTAATTTTGAGTATAAAATTAGGCTTTCTGATATGTGATTTTTAAGAAAACGGACCTTTTCTGTAGGCAGCCCTTGAAACAGTCGCCCTTGGTGAAGGTGACCTTCGCGGCGGGCGGACTGTTTCGTGGTAGGCGAGTGTGAGAGGATGGCCGTGAAGGATAGAGGGCGCAACTACAGCAATTCATGGTCCTTACACGAAGATCGTAGAACAAACATCAATATAAACGATCATAATGAGAAATTTGTTCCTTTGTTCATCTGAATTGAACTTTTCTTCTGCTGAAATTCCAAAGCAACGATAATCAAAAGAACAAAATACAAACAATTTGTAGCGGAAGAACGATATAAGAAGGTCGTTTTGAAACTTACAAGAATCGAGCTCATTGTGTTATGGCAGAAAGAAACTATGATTTTAAAACATGGGAAGTGAAGGAATTCTTACAGATTTTTATTGCAATACTCTTGATTATTCATCAAATAATACAGATAGGTAGATATTTTTCTTATTATTTCCTCTTAATAAACGTCTTTTTTAAATACTTACCAAAAGAACAAGCAATAAAAAATTTGAAACACTCTTGACAGATTATCAGTGTAAATTTACTAAACTTTAACACAAATGTTCCTCTGCAGTACGACTACTAATACTGATTGGAGAGTTTCTCTTTCTCACTTCATAATGCCTGACTTGCCCTGTGATTCCGCATTGTTAAACATTGTTAAACGAAAACTGCATTTCATATCCGGAACCGTTTAGAAGTTATGGGCGTGGTGCATAGTTGGTGGACACTCTGTAGATGAACAAATCTTTGTGTTTTTTTTATAGTTTAGTAATGATCATAGGTAAAACCACGAGTGCTTTAGAAATTGTCGATAAATCCCCGACCCACGAAGCAAGAAGGGGATTTATCAAGCTATTAAAATGACGTGAATAGTCCCTATTAAATACCACCAATGCTTTGGAAATCTCTTGATAAATCCCCTTCTTGTTCGTGGGTCGGGATTTATCGACAATTTTCCAAAGCATTGGTGTATTTAATAGGACTATTTCACGTCCATTTTTAATAGCTTTTCTGCGCACTAGCGTCGGGAATATCATAGTAACTTTAGCTCATTGTCCACGTGCTTGCTTTCTATGACGCGAACTCGGGTTCGATTCCTGGTCGGGCAAGATTATAATGTGCGTTTTTCCTTGCAATGCCCCAGTATATGTTTCCTGTGTGACGATGAGTTCACTCACTTCTCATGTTTGAAGAAGACCAGAATACGGCGTAGGATGTCTTCGTGCTAACCACATATGCGGTTAACCCATGGCCGCGAGGCCGGGACGCTATTGGTAGGTCAAGGCCCGTACGCGGCTGTCGCGCTAAGTACAGACAGAGAGACTCGATATATCACAACTTTTAAACTTAATAGGTTGTTTCTCGTATATATCTATGTATGGTGGCAGATGTGAACAAGCACTCTCAGTAATGAGGTCATATGTGAACAAGAACTCAAAAATAGGCACGGGTTCGATTAAGTTTGAAAATTTGAGAAATATTTTATGAATTTGTCTCTCGGATCTCTAGAACCTGACTTTACCAACGTGGAATCGAATCTAAATAAGAATATATTCACAGAAAAATTAAAATATAAATAAAAATAACAACAGAAACGTTCTTAACTTGATTATCTAAATCTCGTCTAATCGTATTTCATGTGTAAGCGTAAAATCGTTTCAGGCGGACATTGACTATACTTAGTGCTCTTCTGTGGCGAGGTGATCAACTGCGTGAAGGGGTGATTTCGTTGTGCTAACCGCGCCACGGACTCTCGCTCGTAGCATCTCACTTTTCATCACTGTTTTAATACCGTTATTATGTATTTCTTTCAGAAAACTTTAAATACCATAAAAAAAAGTTGCATGACCCCCATCCATGGTACTACCCACCTGAAATTATAAGTTTCGTCGGCCCTACTTCTGACCTTCAAAGGAACCTAGAACAAACGCTATTTATCCGCAGTTTCATTGTGCCGCCTGGTTTGTTCATGTCTTCATTGTTATTTACGTCGTTTTGCTTGTCAGTTGCAATCGATATTCTGCAAACATTCAATGATTCGTCGTTTGCAGCGAGCAAGCATGTGTGAGTGTTGGGTTAAAACTAGTGAACTAGGTGAAGACTGCAGATATTTATGTTCGAATAGTGAGTGATGATAAAAGCAAAGGTTTGTGAAGGTACGAATATAAATGCAATATCAAGCGTTACGTATGTCTCTTCATAAAATTTTTAGTGATTAAAATTACATGTAAAGCATTACGATTTTAAGATTAGGTGAATAGCGGATTTCTTGCTGTAGTCCACTATTACATATATATCCAGATCTTGATGAATATAAAATATTTCAATTACATTTCAGAACATGTTTAATTCCATTTTCATCATGAAGAGTGATTGTATTGTTCACGAATTTGTGAAGCTCCCTCATTAGTCTTCAAGAATAAGTTCAGAACGACATGAAACATATTCCAGACGGAGTTTCTCTCTTTGCGTTTGGTGCATTGTTGGATTTTCTGTTATAAATTTCTACCGTTCCTCCTTTTGTGCGATGTATGACAGCGATTCAGCTAATTGCTGTTATTGTTGTTGTTGTTTTTTCTTCTTCTTCTTATCTTATTATTATTATTATTATTATTATTACTATTATTGTGTACCAAAATGTACGTATTGATTGTGTTCTTCCAA